>VVHJ01031759.1:5340-36869 GCA_015107715.1 Tylochromis polylepis
ACCTCCCCTTACCCCCCCCCCCCCCCCCCCCCGTGTAACACAACAGTTTTTGCCAGTATGTGAAGACTGAGACTGACTGAAAGTATAAAGCTTCAATATGCACATTCAATTTAGCAGCCTCTGTTGAGACCTAACAGTCATATTCAGTTTACCAAGGCCACCCTAAATGTGACCAGTGACAGCAAACATTCAAAGCCGTCTGTGTGTGTGTGTGTTGTTTGTGTTTGAAAGCTCTCTCCAGCACAAAAATGTTGGCTTACTGCAGCCAGTGTCTCCATCCTCTTTGATTCTCCTGTCATTACTTGTTAATAAAGGTAGAAAATAACAGTCCTGGCCCTGGCCATCTTGTTAATGACAAGCCCCATTCTTCAGTGCGAGCTTGTGGATCAGCTACAGCGGTCACCGCGCTCCGTCCTTTCATCTCATACGACACTGATCAATGCAAGATCAGAAGGAAAACCACTTCATCTGCTGCCTGTCCAAGTATATCTGAGGGGGTTTTCTCCTCATTTCACCACAGCATGTAATTGGCTACACCCCAGAGGCTGAATGTCTGTGTGAGTTTTCACTCATTTGGGGAAAGAAAGCGCACAAAACTAAAAACCAAGCACTATTTCGGGTTAAATGTGAACTTACAGATCTCACATGAGTAACATTATTTTATAAAATGAATGTGACTCGTCATGTGACGAGTGGCGTGTTAAGAGTTTTGAGCTCAGCTCTTTAACCTTTCGGAAAATCGTGTAAGAGAGAGGCGGCGGGTTTCAGAAACACAAAACAACTGGGGTCTAAAACAGATTACAGTCAAAAGTGGGAGTAACCAGTAATGCAACTAATATCAATGTCACATCACTCTGTCCTGTTTTTTTTTTCTCACGAGCTAAAAAGGAGCAGGCCACAGCAAAGTGTCATGACATACAGTACATATATATAGTACATTTCTGTAGTAGAGTACTGAGTAACAATCATTTGCAAAATATGGCAAAGAAACTTAGAAAACTGCTTAGCTAGCTTTGTAAATGTTAAATATTTATCCACGCTGTAAGTGTAAAAATGCTAAACGCAGCAACTCCCTCAGAGTGTTAATTTAAGGTTAAAGCTGCGAAGATTTAACAGTCTTAAAGTCTTTAAGCAATTTGTTTTCACGTAACAGTGAATGACCAAACTCTCAGAGTGTGACTAATTCTTTTGTAGCTTTGCATCAGCAAAGCCGTAAGTTCTCATTTATATCATGCTCTTCAGCCAGAGTCAGATTCGCTCACCATTATTCCTTCTGAAGTGTCTTAAAAACAGTACATCAGATGAAAGGCTACACATTAAATCACAACGATCCACGGAAGAGATTTAAGAAGAATTTGTTCAACAAAGGCTCGTAGGATATTTAAAGTCAACCTCATAAACCCTTTCACAAAGTCTCATCTTTTCCATGTAGCCTTTTCATTCATGTACCCCGATGTGAGACAAAAAAACAAAAAAAAAACAAATAAAAAAAACCCAAAAGGGAACAACTGGCCTCCTCATCCACTGACAATACTTCAAACTTGAGAAGATACTCAAGCAAGTTTCTCTTTTACAATCTGCGCGCTTTAAATTTAAGAACCTATGGAGTACTGTAGGACACCAGCCATTTAAAATACACCTATGGTACCATATATGCACGTGTCTGCGTCATCACTCAGCCCCAGATATATAAGTCATGAGCAGGATATCTCTGTGGGTTTTAAAGTACAACTTATTCTTTTGATTTGACTTGCCCATGCTAAGAAAACCAACAAATCTCAGGAGTTCTACCAGACCCGACACTTCAGCTCAGGGTTCATTGGACTGCCTTTTTGGCACTGAAAGGCTTCTGAGAAAGCTTCAAAATTCTGGAGCGATCCAAGGACCCTGAGGACAAAAGAAAAGCAGAACATCAAGGATAATAAAAGCTAAAGTATGTTGATGGTGTTAGAGGAGCACCCCTGAGTGTTAGTCCAGTCTCCAAGAACTCATTTGGATCAACAAATTGAGCTACACTGCTCCAGTACTTCATGGATTTTTGCTGTGTCATGACAAGTGGGAGCATCAGGCTTATATTTTCAGTGTGGAGAATCTTTAAATTGAATAAGGCAAAGCAGAGCTGTTCAGCTGAGGAGTGCAGCTGCACTCAGACCAGAGGAAAGGTGATCCAGTAATAAAAGCACAACTATGAATTACAAACTGAAGTGTAAATGAGTGATAATTATAGCTGCAGTACCTAATTTTTGAGCCACTTCCACACTTACCCACAAGCTTTAGCGCTGTAACACCAAGTGTATCGTGTTTAATACATTTTTGAGACTTCTACGTCATCGGTGTGAGCCCATGCTCAAAGCTGATTATGGAAAAACATCATGCTGACACTTGGAGTGGGTGTATGATTTGGTTGTGGTTTTTAACAGCTTAAATGTGTCTGAAAACTTCATGTGGGTATGTGCTGTACTTAAGAAGTCATGAGGGCTCATGAATGTTGGAAAAAATGACGTGCAATTAAAAAAAGCTTTGATCCACCCCTATGTACTGAGAGCATCTGTACGTCTGAGAATATTCATACTATGAAGGTAAAATTTTACATGTCTTAAGTGAATATACTAAAGTTATTGTGAATTTTAAAATAGATGAAACTCAAAGCACTTTATATAAGTATTAATATATTAGATTTGTTTGATTTTATATGAAATACCCCTGCTGAATGAATTTCCAGTGTCGTTAATGTCTAAAATTTGCAACAAATGTGCTTAAAAAAGTGAAGAACTGCTGTTTGTAAAAGGTTTTATTGTATTTACATTTGTTTTCAGCATATTTACGCTAACACTTTAATTCTGCTGCAATTATTTTACATCCAAATCTTAATATAGTCAGTAAGGTTTCTACATTGGGTCATTATATAAAACAAAATACGTAATATTAATTCTACCTGTGAATGAAATGTTTTCTTTTTTTCTTTTTTTTTTGCCTGTCCCATCAGAATTGTTGTCTGAAGGCTAAGAAAGATGCCCAATGGATGTATTTTTTCAGGTGGATCATTATGGCTATGCCATATTGTTCTACCTGATTGATCCTTTTTTTAAAATTATTATTATCTATTTATTTTATTTTAAGTTATTGTAAACTGGACAGACATAACTGGGGGATAGGAAAGGGAGGGGGGAAAAAGGAGAGGGGAAGAGGAGAAATGGGATAGTGAGAGAAGACATTTAAAAAAATGAATGAAATGTTTTCTTAAAGTCAAATTTAGTCAGTTTCATTTTTTCTTTTTGCTTTTCAGAACTGCATTATCATGCACTATTTTTAAATGTGCATATATATAAATTTACTTCAGTGCTCGCTATAAAAATTAGATCCTAAAGTCCTTTTTCTCTGTGCAGAGAAATGACACTGCACAGAGCTCACATTTGAGTGGAGAGGAAGGACTTAAGAGTATGTCTGAGGTTCTGACAAAAATAAAATGTTATTAGTGTACCTCTGAAATTATTCCACACTAAAGATTCTTACCTGTATTCTAAAGGACTGTGTGAGTCAGTCTTAATGGACTGGCTGGCATACTCAGGCCGATAAGCACCACACCATACCTGGAAAAAAATAACATATTAGTGCTTTGCTCCATTTCTGCAGACTTTGATCACTTCACAGGTTTTTCTTTGTATTCAATCAACCAAATATACTTCTGAATACTTTGTGTATTTAAAGTATTTCCCACCTAATAAATCCAGCTCTCAGTTTTTGTGTGTTTTTGTTATCTCCTTATCTCAGTGAGGAGCAGATTTTTTTTAAATTATTTGTTCTGTTTTATTTTCAGTGACAACTTTCTGCCTTTGCTTTATGTTCTGTGGCACCAAGATGCTCTTTACTTTGGCAGCTGCTCTCATTCCCTGCGTTGCTCAACAGTGATTTGCTTTGGGATTGCTTCACCCTCTGAACCCCTGAACCTCTCCTTCTGCTGCTCTGTTTAATTCACAGTGCAAAGTATCCACTGAAAGAAATGCTCCTTGTGAGTTTCAGCTTTTAGCTCATGCTCCCCCATTACTTACTTGGGCAAAGTTAAGAAAGAAAAGCTGCTTGTGATCCATGTCTAGACCAGGTAGACGAGGCTCTTCACCCTCCATCTCCACCCACTTAAGATAAGCCTGTAAACACACATCCACACACAGAAAGTTTATTATAAGCTTTCTGGAGTTTGTCACTGCTGCTGAAATAGTAACATGTGGGTTTTGTGCGTCTAACATCCAACCTTGTATGCTTGACGAACCCCTCCATTGTCTGCAATATTCTCCCCCAAAGTGCTGATTCCACTGATCTGCAATCACACGGACAAACCATTCACACACAGCAGTATGAAAACACTCATTGTGGTGCTCGCTTAATAAACGGTATTACAGCCAAGACAAAACATGCTATTTCATGCGTGCCACAAGTGCTTACATTTTGTCCGCCTGCTAGCTTCCAGTTGAAGTTGCCATATTGTTGCACCATGCACTGCGACTGCTCTTTGAAGTGCTCAGCAGAGTAATTACTCCACCAGTTCAACATATTACCATCTTTGTCAAAATTACGCCCTGCACGGAGACACACTGCATCAAGTACTGTTTGCTCTAACTCATCATTGTCATTAGCTAGCAATAACAAATTTGAAATAAAAGGTTATTTAAAAACAAACTGTCTTTATCATTTCAGGTTCCTAAAAATATAACTTATGAGTCACCAGCGTCTCACCGTTGTCATCAAATCCATGCGTGATTTCATGTCCGATGACCATCCCTATTCCGCCGAAGTTAAGCGCTTGGTGCTGATGTTTGCTAAAGAACGGCGGCTGCAGGATTCCTGCAGGGAACACTGGATGGATACAGGCAAGAGGAAGTGAAATCACAACAAGTACTAGCAGTGCTGAACAGGCATGTGATGAGGAGCGAGAGTTACTATAAAAAAAAACATCTTTAATGTGTCAGAGAGGCTGCCGGTGGCCTTGTGTGATTCTTGTAAAGCTCTTACCAATCTGATTTCTGTTGGGTGAGTAGAATGCATTCACCACAGCAGCACCAATGATCCACCTGAGAAGTGACAGGCTTTATTAAGGCACGTTTATGCTTAATACAGCAGCTGTACAGTCCATGTGCGGAGCTCATTTTGCACCATGAAAAATGAATTTTAACCTTCACTTTCAGTATCCTTTGAGTTATTTTCTGTGGACACGGAGAACTCTGAGAGCAGCAGCAGTACATTCAGTGCACCCAGTACATTTAAATAGACAGAACTACATCGATGTTTACTACTTCTGAAACAGAAACAGGACAAATTGTATCAATCACTTACAAGTCAGGATCAACAGGCTCTCTGAGCTTCTTCAGACTCTTGTGGGCTTCTGACTTGAGGTTCTCCAAGATGTTCTCAAAGTAGTGTTCTTCACTGAAATTTAGCTAAAAAGAGAAATGTGACACATCAATGATGAGAGAATCTTTCAGTTGTTTACAATGCAAACTAGAAACTAGGCGTTTACTTACATGTGTATACTCTTGGTCAAGCTTCTGGTTGCTCTCCTGCAGGATATGATCTGGATAGCCGATATGCTCCTTGATTGCCATGGCCTTGAAGTGATGCAGAGCAATCAGTATGATAATGCCAATCACGCTCTGAAGAAAACAACAAAAACCTTTATTTACATTATACCTTTTCTCTCGCCTTCTCCTTTGAGGGAGTGTCCATCCAGCTTAACTCCTCCAGTGTTTCTACGTACGCTGCTTGGATCTTGCTGATGAGCTCACTCACCTGTGAACATATGACAAAGATGGTAAATAACAGTCTCATAAACACTTCATTTATGTATCTGTATGACTACGAGACCCCAGTAACAAATGATGCATGTTGTGTGTATAATGTGCTCAAAGCAATGCATGTTTAAAGGCACATATTGTAAACGCACATTGAATCAATTTTCTTACTAGTATGATGGACAACACGTGATTATGTGCTTGTCATGTCAAGTAAGATAATAAGGTAAGAAATGCTTTGTCCAAGAAGTTGGGAAATTGCAATGCAACAGAACAAGACAGCACAGAAAGGTGAAATGTACACTAAAGGAGGAATGCAAAAAGGTGTAGAGCTCAGTAAATCAGAGTATAAATATGACTCAGAAGGAGCTTAAATCTCAAGTGAATGCAGATAAAACAGAAAAAAAAAAACCCCACAGTAACCCAGACATGGATGAATCTGCGTCCTGTACTAAAGGAGAAACTCAGAAAAAAATATGCAGAAAAATATGTTTTGAGTTTAGAAATAGGTCTGACTAGTGTGATAAAAATGTTTAGCACTGCATAATGGAAAAACCCATCCTATTTGGCTTCCTAATTTTGTGGCACTGCAGCTCAAAAATAGTGCTAAAAAAGTTCAGCCCTAGACTGTAGGGCAAATTATCCATCTCTTTATCTTTTCCTGCATTAATCCTTGTAACCCGCACCCCCTTTTATTTTTCTGTTTAAGTAAAGCTGTATTTAATTAAATCAGCTGACTTAGAATGTATTAAAACCTGCGATAAATGCTAAATAAAGAGGGCAAGTTATCCCCATACGGTCCAATACTTCTAAAGCAGCATTGCTCAAAACTAGGAGGATCTAACGGTGGAAAAGCTATCTCTTTAATGCCACTTGCACAGGAAGTCTTTTTAAAGTTTGCTGGTTGTGATTCATATTGATCATATCTTCCTTTTAATTTTCTTGTGCTTGCTGAAGTTCTTCTGTTGTATATAAAGTATAAATGTTGTGTATAAAGAGTGTTTTTACTTGCATAACTTTGATTGTGATGGACTTTGGTCTGCTGTTTTGAAAATTTCTATATAAATAAATAATATAGATTTTTTTTTTTTTTTACAATTTGGCATTTGAAAGGGAACCATATGTTGCACATATGCTACAAATATGTAACAACAAAGCAGAATTTGTGTTTTACTTGAATTTAAACTCATTTTCAAACTTCTTTCTGCTATGTTCGAAGTGGTTTCGGGGCTAAAAGGACTCACCATTCGTTTACTTTCTCCTGCAAAAGTCTCACGCACATACAGAGCTCCCACTGCGTTCTCCATGCTGCTTTGGACATAACGGACACATTCTCGCCACCAAGCATCCTCCACAGTGGTCCCATAGAGAGTCTAACCACACACACAAATACAGTTATTTTGTCTTCAAAAAAGCTCACATTAAGATATGTTGTTCTGTTATGTCAAACCTTTCTGTATCGTGCTCTGGCATCTTTAAAGCGGCGGCTCAAGCTGTTAACTCTGTCAATGATGAGCTGCCAGGTGAGGTAGTTCTGCATAGTTCTGCAAACATTAATAGTTTTTGTTAAGCTGTGTTGCAGCGTATATTTTCAGTTATAATATAATCTTTACGGACTCCTTGGATAATGCTCCTGGATTGACCTGATACTGTGTCTAGAGAGAACATCGTTCATCTTCTCAAGATAGGGAGAGCTATACACTACCACCTCCTCGTCCAACTGGACATCAATGGACACACTTGACAGCACACCTTGAATAAATCGTGTCCAGTTGAAACCCTGAAAGACAAATATGTTATATTTTTAACATATTTAGTTTTATTTGTGTATAGTTAAAATTTAATATGGTTACATGTTGTAGGCCTTCCAGCTCTCAGTTAATTTAGAGGGTGAGGGGACACTCATAGGTACAACACCAGAGCCAGTTAAAACTTAAAACAGTCACAACTCACTGAAAGAGCCGCATGCAAGTATACACACAAAGCTTTTCTTTCCTATCACATACACACAAATGATGTAAAGGAAAGAACGGGAACTTTCCTGGGATTCAGTATCTCGCCTAAAGAGACTTTGACAGGCACAGTAGAGGAGCCATGAATCAAACCACTGACCTTCCAATAAGTCAGTGGGCTCTTTTCTTATGTGAGTTTTTGGGGGATGTTTATGAAATTCTCTTTTTTAACTGAATAACATTATTTTTTCAGCTATTTTTTGGTAACATTTCTAATTTCAGCTATCAAATATGGCCCCACCTTGATACAGGTTGCGGTGTCCAAAATAGCCACCATGCACAACAAGTGGCACCATGAAGTACAATGTGCAAGGTGTAAACATTGTACAAGGTGTCATTAGTCACAAAATAACATGGCAGATTTCGAACACTGGCCGCTTGCTGTGCACAGGAACCAAGAGATGTTTCCAAATTTATCTTTTTCTGTAAATATTTTCTTTGCAGCGACATAAGTATCACATGTAAGAGTCAAAAGTATTAACTTGAATAATTCAGGAGCAATGCTGCCTTATTAACCAGCAGTCTCACGCTTATTAAATGTCACATGGGCTTCTTGTTGCAGATTTTTGGAGAAATATTTAACATTGTGGGAACTTTTTATGCAAAGCTAACCTAACTAGTTGCTGGTTATATCTTAATATTTACTTTACAGGAAAAGGGTCATCAATCTTCTTGACTAACTCTTAATAATAAAAAGAATGAGGTGATTTTGTAAAATACAAAACAAGGCATATAAATTACATTTACATTTCAGAAACTGATGTTTTCTCATAAGCAGTACATGGAGTCATGTGAAAAAGAAAGTTTTCACAGGGTTTCATGCAGTCCTATAAACAGCTAACCACACCCCATGATTCAGTAGTTTGCACAACCAGTTTTAGCAGCAATAACCTGAAGTAATATTTTCTGTATGATTTTATCAGTCGCTCAGATAACTGCGGGGAAATTTTGACCCACTCTTCTTTACAACGTTGCTTCGGTTTATTGAGATTTGGAGGAATTTGTTCATGTGCAACTACATCATTTCAATCGGGTTGAGGTCTGGACTTTGAGTGAGTCATTGCAACACCGTGGTTTTTTTTCCATGTTCAGTTATTTTGCTGGAGATTTTCTGCTGTGTTTGGGATCACTGTCCTGTTTCATGGCACAAAGCTTTAGCTTTTAGAAACTTGACTCTACAATACTTTGGTGTACAGAGGAGTTCATGGTCAACTCAGTGACCGCAAGGTGTCCAGAACCTGTGGCTGCAGAACAAGCCTAAATCATCACCCCTCTTCTGTGCTGACAGTTGGTATGAGGTGTTTGGTTTTCACCAAATGTGGTGGTTTGATCCCATCTGTCCATTGTTGCATTCTTGAAATTGGGCATTGTCCATTCTGGACATTGTTCGAGAAGTGTTGTGGTTTGTTCAGATGCAGCTTTGCAAACCTAAGCTGTGCTGTCATGTTCTTTTTAGAGAGAAGAGGTTTTCTCTTGGCAACCCTTCCAAAGTCTTTTTGCTGATTGTACTATCATGAACTTTAACATTTTACATGCTAACTGAGTCCTAGAGAATCTGAGATGTAAATCTTGTGTTTTCTATAAATTCCCTGAATATTGCTTAGACGATTGGGGCAACACAATCACACACACCTGAATGATCCACACCAAAACCTCACACTCAGTTAATCAACTTCATTTTCATTTAACGATACCTGGCTGCTACTTACCCTCTTAATTCCTATGGAAGCAGTAAAGATGTACTTAGTTTTGGAGTCTGATGAAACTTTTCATTGTCATGTGAATGTGAATGGTGCATGTAGTTATTATGAGGGCATCCATTTTTAGTGAAATCCTATTCTGAAGCCTTAAGCCAAGCATTTTGGCTGTCGCCATCTTGGTAAATTGGAGAGAGAGGAAGGGACTCTGACTGGGATCTCACCCTAAAACACACCCTGCTTTTTCCACTTTTAACTACAATGAGGGCCAAAATGTACAAAAATAAAGTCATGCTTTATAAAGTAAGACATGAAACTAGTGAATTAGACCAAAGAATCATCAGTAAAGGCTTTACTGAGTTTATAGATCATGTGAACAGTACGGTCATTTTCTTATAGACTTCTATGCAATCTGACATTTTGTGACCAAAGCCACCCTGCTGGCCATTAGAAGAAAAAAAAAACATATTTAAGACACTTCACATGTAAGAGTTTGCGATGAGTTACTTCTGAGTGGCCCGCCTGCACCTCAACACAATAATGAAGTGAAATGATTCTTACATTAAAGGTGTATGTGCTCTGCAGTTCACCAAGTGCCATCTTGTTGTAAAGAACGGTGACATCTTGGCGTTCCTCTGCTGGTGATGTAGCCTGTCAAGCAACAGGAAGGAAAAACAAAAAAGCTAAACTGATTTGTTTTTTCTGTTATATAGTCACATTTTGCTATCCTTTCATCAGCAGAGTCTCATTTGTTATGATCCTGGCAGGCATGAATTTAAAAAAAGGATGGTTAAGAGCTTGGCTGATCTCCTGGTTCCAATATGTATTTGTCTGGTTCTCTCATTTACTGGAAGCAGAGAGGAGGTGCTCATTTTTCATCTTGTCATTGTTAATTTTCCTGAACCTCGTTTCACAGTTCCATTTCCTGCTGCGACTGGCACTCACATTGGCTATGTCTGTCTCCAGCTCCAGCACTTGCATCATTTCCTCCCACACTCGGTCGTCATCCTGAGTCAAATTCCTGTCCTCTCGGGTTATCTTCGCAATGGAAACCATGAAGTGTAGGTAGGCCTCTCGAACCTGTGGTATATATTAAATAAAATTCATAATATATTAATTTTATTTTAACAACAGCTTAGAACGAATTTTATAAGTATTATATGAGTAAAAAAAAATGCAAAAGTGAAACTCAATTGCACATTTTTGCCCAAACCAAACTGGCTGTTATTCAAGATAAGATCTCACTATGAGCAGTTTTCATTAGACTGCAGATTCCAATAGATCTTTAGTCAGATACTAGTTTTTAATATTAATCCTTTTCATCTCCACTGAACTGTGGCAGAGGCAGAACTCTCACGTATTCATATTTCAACATCAAATACAAGAAAAGATATCTGCATGATTTCATGAGGATAAAAGTATGTTTTTATCAGGATTTGAGTGAAATGTTCTGTATCACCTTTTTGTAGTTTCCATCATTGAAGTAATAGTCTCTAGATGGCATCCCAAGCCCGGGCTGATCAATCTAAACAAAATACAAGAATAAGGACAGCAATTAAACACTTTTTCATACCCATAATCAAGAAAATACTTGCATAGATGTGTTTTTAACAGAATAATAATCAAAAATCCACATGCTGAACTCAATTATCAAGTATAATCTGTCTGATTGTCAGATCTGAAGATGTTTCAGAGTTCAAGATGTTAAGTCTCCCACTGGGAGTGACCAGAGCGGACAGGATTAGAAATGAGTACATCAGAGTGATGGCTAAGGCTGAGCAGTTTGGAAACAAAAGTATGTCGGACAAAAGATGTCAACTATGAAGCTGCCAGGCAGAAGGAAAAGAGAATGACCACAAAGAATATTTGTGGATGCAGTAGAAGGAGATGCAGAGGGTTGATGTGACAGAGGAAGATGTTAGAAATAGGGTGAAATGGAAGCGATGATCTGCTGTGGTGATGCCTAGAAAGACCAGCTGAACAAAGAAGAGAGAGATATGTCTAATTTAATGGTTACCATTAATTTCATGGCAATCCATGACCAATGAGCTGTTGAGATGTTTTAATTTTAAATGAAAGGATGGACTGACCAAATAGCGCTGCCATGCCTCTGAACAACACTCTCTAATGTCTCTGTAAACATTGAAACACATTAATGGGACACACTGTTGGACTACAATGAGTGAGTGATACACTGTCCTTCAGTGCAGAGCACTAAATCTTGCTGAAAACCTACCCATGTTTGAGTACCGTTTGCCAGAAAGTGGCCAGTCATTTCAGGATGTTATTCATCCTTCTTAAGAAAAGAAACCAGACAAATGTCTGAGTAAGTGTGATTAGGATTGAGTCAGTGAAGGAAGTTGGACAGATTTTTCGTTTCATTCGTTTGCGGACCTTGTTGACAGCAGCAAAAGTCAGGCTTATCTGTAGTAGTTGTATAACAGCTGTTATGTACTAATTGTGCCTGGACAAAATGTTTTCTCACGTAGATAATATGGCGCTGAGAGTCCCGGTCGTCCGTCCACACATACATGTCCAGCACAATCTTCTTGTGGAAACGAGCAGTAAGTGTTGCCAGTGTGTCCTCAAGGCTCCACGCTTCCTCTGCAAAAAACAAAAAAAAGGGAGAAATTTGTACTCAGTTTAAGAACATTTATCTAGCTGTAAGGAGCTATTCAGAGTACCCGGCTGCAGAAATCTCTATGCCTCTGCTGCACATTTTCTGGGCTTGCTGTGTAAATCAGAGTGCGCAGAAGCAGCTATGCGTGGCTAATTCTGTTTGAGCCACCATCCATGATTACATTTAATTAAAGTGGCAAGAGCCAGGAGCACGGGGAAGAGCGGACTATTTAAAGCATCCTTCACAGTCCTGATTGAGGACTTGCTCTAGTGCCCACGCATCACCCTCCCAAACCCCACACCTGACTGCTCGACTGAAAAGCCTCGACCGGCCTCTTGATCCCGCCAACAAAGCTTATGCGCAGCTATTCACTGAGAGCAAATATAGCTGCACAGGCTCTGCGTGATGTTTTTGAGAACGAACAGCACTTGTTTGCGTGCCGGTGTTACATGTGCACACGTGCTTATTTGTATAGAACAGGCAGGAGGCATTAATCAGAGTGTGATTTGTACCTGTGGTGGTGTTCCAGTCCTCTGACGCCACAGGCCAGTCACCAATACTCTCAATGAGCTTCAGGAGGGGCTGCGAGTCACGCTGCTGTATGAGGCCTGCAGGAAAAAAAGAACAATCTCAGGTTGTAGAACATAACAGGAACATTATGGTCTCACTACTAAAAGAAATCACACCATATTGAGTTCAGACCAGCAGCAGGCACCTACACTACTCTGAGATACAAAGCTATTCACTGACTCAAAAGGCAAGTTTTCTTAAATAAATTGCCCAGTGATTGTAACAGGTTACTCTATCAAACGATTTTATGCAGTTTATCCAGACCCAGGTTGCATAGCAGAAATTACTGGTATGCACAGCTGGTAAGTATTAAATATTAAGGTCTTAAAAAGTCTTCAGTTCAAGCTGGGGAACCCTGCTGATAACCCGGCTGAGGAAGGCTGACTGATATAATAAACAGCAGATTTTGTCAGTATGTCTTGCGCTCTCTTGCCCCTTTGTAGACAGCCTTACTTTCATTCATGCAGGAGCTGTAAAGGATTTTGGCCTTCTTGATGGCATCTCTGTCCTCTTCACTGACTGTCTCGAGAACACCTGCAACAACCAAACACACACAAACATTTCCTGTCTGAAAATGTCCCACCGAAATACTGCAGCCCACACTGACCCACACTGAAGATTTCACCCAGCTGACCTTTGAGGACAATCTCCAGCTTGTCTCGCAGAATGTCAAAGACGCTGTGACGGGAGCTGGTCTCCGGAATAACATGTCGCTCCAGCCAACCCCCACAGGCATACTGGTAGAAGTTATCACAAGGCTTCACAGACTCATCCATGTTTTGCAAGAGCCGAGCAGCTTTAAGATGTCGGCGAGGAAAGAGAGACATAAGAACAGTATAGTGAAAACCTCACGAGGCAATTGATGGAGGATGATAGTTTAAAAATTGTAACAGCAGGAGAAAAAAGAAAAAGCAGATTTCTCACCTGCAGTAACACAGTCTGCAGTTGTGCACACATTGCTGGGGTTGGAACGTAGCACCTGGCCTGGAAAAATCAGTGCGAACTATTACGAGAGAACTCTTTGACAAACTGTGCCCCAACTGAGAGGGAGGATGTTGTTGTGTGAAGTTCAAACCCAATTTTAAGTAGCCTAGATCTGTAGTTTGTGCGAGAGAGGAAATGTCTGTGTCAGCAGTGACTGTGTTCTTTCACTTTTGTCTGGCTCTGCTGATCAGGCAGAAAAGGGACTTTCAGTATTACAGTGTCTTTCAGAGATGCAGGCTCAAATATGACACATGCCATCCCACTCATCCCACAGTGTATTCTGTGTTAGAGCTTAGAAGATTACACTTACCCTCACCTGTTGAGCTCCTGGACACACTCGGCCTGTTTGATTGTTCTGAGTCGGATGCAAGAAAAAGATCAAAACATCAGACAAACTGGAATAATTTATCATGACTTCAATAACTGGGTTGAGTGGGTTGAATGATATTTTCTTTCACTAACTGGCAATTTTTAAACAAAAGACAATATGACACACAAGGCCATCAGACAGAAGCCAGTTGCATTTTCCATCTTAAAGTGTGGACCTTGGTGTGGAGTGTACACATGATAACACCGGGGAAAGTCCATATTTTACCCATTTTTGTGAGTGACATTAAACATTAAACTTTCTACCAAGGATATCTAAAAACATACAAAATTTTGGAAAATATTTTCCAGGATTATTTCATTTCATTTCGTCAATTTTGGCTTAATGTTACAAACAGAGTAGGGAGACACATGCCATTACTGCTGTAATATCTGGATTTTTCCACGGTGATCCTGGCAGAGCTGTTACCTTTCATAGCTGATGTGTAGAGGACTACAAGCCCGGCCAAGGCACAGCTGACTAACAGGAGCAGCACGGACAGACCGATTTCCGCCACAGTCCAGCGACGCTTTCCGGGTTTACTTGATTTCTCCATGATATCCATTTGGCTTTCGGATTTGCCCATATTCCTAACTGCCGGCTCTGTAGGAAAGACACCGTTGGAGTGTGGGATGGTCCAGGCAGAGAGCTACCACTGTGTGTTTTTGTGTGTGTATGTGTGTGTGGGCTGTGCAGTGATCCATCGGTAAACTGTGCCAGCTGACCTGCAGTGAGTGAGCTTCAACTGCCGAACACCTACAACAACTTCACTGACAGGAGTTGTGAAACTGTTGGTCTTGATGCACAATGCAGTTTATTTTTCTTTTATAAAGTGACTTAAAATCTTTTAGCTCAGGTTTCATTGTTCCATTAAGACTTCTGAACATGCTGAATCCACAAATAAGGTTTTGAGATTTTCTCTACACAGCTTAACAATATATTATAAATTCAATAAAATTATATTGAATTATAAATATGGAGAAATGGCTCTGCTGTTAATATTTAAACTGAAAAGGTCACCATGCGTGTGATGGGTAATGAGTTTTCATCACGCGGACAGAGGGGGGGAGATGAAATGTTTTGGTCTGATTTAAGGGACAGTAACTACAAATAAAAAAATGTTAAAATTATGTTTCCATTTTTGGGTACTTTTGTGGCTTTCCCCTCCATTTTTCGGTGAAACTGGTGGATATCTTTATCTCTTTAGTCCCTCAGAAAAAAGTCCAGTCCAAAACAGTAGGTGCTTCAGTTTAAGCCTAAATGGAGAGGAACCACAGGCGCAGGTCACACATCTTTGCTGAAAAATGAACCGACAGATATGATAATTGCGCTCGAGGCGTCTTGGCCTTCCAGTGGAGCGAAATGTTTACCTGGACACCTTAGATACACAGGTGTAAATGATTATGTGTCTCAGCTGTCCACTTGTGAGCTCATCACCCCCGACACATTTTAAGGCCAAGTGTGAGGGTCAAAGACTTTCTGCAGCAGGCCTGTGGATGTGTTGTTGTTGTCTGTAATTTGGATTACACAATGGATTTCTGCAGCTTTAATATGTCAGTGGCTTATGGGAAGGTTTGGTTGTTAAGCTGAATATTTTTCTATAATACTGATGATTCTACAAAGGTTGGTCTACGTGTTTTAATACTTTTACTATATTCAGTATATTTTGCACTGTGTAGGCCGTCATTTCACGGGCACACCTTTATCACTGAGCTCCATATGTTATTAATCTGGCAAGAACAGAGAGTCACCGTGCATCAAATGTGATGCTCAAGCTGAAAACAGTTTAACAAACAGCTGAACATTAAACTTGCTTATTCTCTTCATTGTTTTTTTTATATACAAGTATTTGGCCCCACCTTACAGCCCCACACACATGCACATGCACACTGAGCCATGCTTTACTTCAAGAGAGCTAATTTCTATGCACAATAATTATGCATTTGTGAGCACAATATTGCAAATGAGCATTTGTGCAGGGGACAAAACAACAATCACCCATGGCTTTCAGCAGCATTGCTTTGCATCTATTCACTCTGCAGCACCTGTTTCTTCCATAACCATTCCCATTGCCCTATCATTAGGCCTGACAGGGACGGGTTGTAAATCAGAGGTTCACACTGCTGTGGCCCATTAGCCCTTCCTGATGAATACTCATGGGCACATATCTGGCTCTACAGTGATGAAGAGTGGGCAGGGGCTTGTTAAAGCTTCACTACCAGCCGCAGACTGTATCAGCATCAGACCGCACAGAAACACCCTCTGAGGCTCAATCTTGACATAAAGCGTTAAAGACCGACCTCATATTATAGAAAACTGTCCAGTTATAATGTTCAGTCTGTTGTGACAACACAAGATTTACTGCTCACTACAAGGACTTATTTACATATTTCAAATATTCTCAGACAGTCTCACTGGTTTCTTCCCAGCATGGTAGAATTTAGGTTTTAAAATCAGGATTTTCAGGTGGATATTAAATCGAAGGTTCATTTCCAACTAATGCAAAACTGAGTTGGCATGGAGAATTGGACAATAAAGAAGCAAAATTCATTATTCTTTACAGAACTGCCTTTTCTAATAAGAGAAATAATTCTATACCAAACTAAACAAGCCCATCTCAACATCCTGTTTTCTTTAAATAAATGAGACAAGAAACCTGTAAAGGCAGAAAAACCATCATGCATTATTTTTGACTGGTCATTTTAGGAAAAGCTGGATAAAAGTTAAACACAACGATGTCACTTTTCATTTGTACTTCGAGCCATTACCTAAAATGAAATATTTCTCAGTGCTGATTTGTTTGAATTAGTGCATGTGAGATTTTAAATTTCATCTTATAGATGGAAATGAACAACAAGCAGATGACCATGTGCATACGCATGTGCTTCACATGCACTAAAATTAAATCAGTATTGATTCACACAGCATCTGAACAGTGCTCTGCCAAGATGTAGCCTTCTGAAGACACCTGTAATTGGCAAGCGTTTCCTATCATAAACTAGATTTTCTAAATCCTATAACCAGACCCCAGAGGAGGTTCAGGAGTCTAATTCCTTCTCAGACCAGTTTCTTTATAATGTGGAGAAAAGTTGTAGCTTATTTTTATGTCCACTGAAGCCAGAAATATATTGCCTACCCCCAGCTTCAATCTTTATTCCTTAACATGACCAGGCAGATGGTTAGGACAGGCTCTTTGTAGCCTGAGAGACACAATTCGGGATAAAAGAGGACCGAAAACACTTAATGCTGCTCATCATTGTTAGTCCAGTGTACTGATTTATCTGCATTTTACCAACTATAAAGCTGGCAACACTTTTGCAGATGGCATGGGCACCCTGCTTGAGGTGTTCGGATGTTCAGCAGATTGAAAAAAGACATGTTAAAGACATACTTTCAAAGTGAGATGAATCAGCATTGTCACTGAATCAATCACGAGCTTTTAGCAGTGGAGGACAACTTGTGTCACCTGTAGCTGAAATCCACAGAGTTTTACTTGCTTTTTAAAAGAAAGGCAAAAAAACACAGAAGTAATACAGGTGCTGAAATTTAGGTGGCTACTGAGCCGATAACATTGATAACCTTTACTGATGTAGGGCTTGAACAGACATGAAGTGAGCAAAGACAAAAATTTGAATCAGCCAAGAGAGTAAAAATTTCCAACTCTATCACCAGCATCACTGATCGAGATTGTTACTGAGTTTCTTTCTCTCTTTGTTGGTTCAAATTATTTTGTTTAGCTGAGTTCAAAGGCTCACATGGCTACCTGGCAGGTAATCATATCGCTGCTCATAACACTGTGAGATTACTGTGCTCAATGTAGCATAACGCTAAGCCTTTATAAGCACCATTTAAAGGACTCACAGCTCTGAAACCCCCTAACTGCAGCAGGCTTGTCACATCTTCAATATTCCTGAGTCCATCACAGTCTGTCAGTAAGCTTTTAGCAAGGCAGGATAACACTGTCTGTCACAGCTGAGATGGCATTTCTATTTCTAGCATCCTTTGTTTGATCAGGTAAAAGCCATGCTGAAATTAAAACATCATATTTGAAGATATCTGTCCAAAGAGGGTAGCAAAATAGACAAGAGCAAAGACAATAAATGGTATAGCTCATTTAAAATATATTTAAAATTACAAATTACAAGGGCAAACAATTTCTGCAGGCTAATGTGTTCATTTCTACACATGTATAGACATAGATAAGGGAGAACCAGCAGAGATTTATGTGTTTAAGTTAATGGTACACTCTGTCAACAGTGAGATGAGCATTCCAGCGAAAATCAACTCACTTGTTCAGTGACATTGCAGATTCAAAGTTAAAATTCTGCTAAACACTTTCAGATTGATTTAAAATCATTTTCTGAAGGTATCTACAGCAGCTTTGGCATTAATTGCTAGAAAAAACAAAACCCAAAAGTATCAAACACAATCTAACAGTCGGAGATTCAGGGTGTCCAAAATAAGAGCCTTTCTCTGTAAGTGAGATTAATCTGTACTAAATGTCTTACGGAGTCTTTGTTTTAAGCACGTTAAGATTATATGCGGCTTTGTTCAGTGACTGGTACTGTACTTCGCCGAACTTTGTCTTACAAACAAAACAAGGATTATCAGGTCAGCCAGCGAGCTGCACACTTTCATACACGTTCAGTCTCATTCCCTTATTTTGCCCTAAACTGTGTGACGGTGTCATCTACGTTTTCCACACAGCAATTTCTGAACAGCTTAGTGTTTTAAATCTGTCCTGGGACCGCTGCACATCTGACCTGATACCTGAAGGCTGCAGCTTCACAGGGTAACTTTAACCACTTTCACTTTGGCACTTGACAGCAAACAGGAATGCAATCTAAAGGACCTGGAGGCTTACCTTTGTATGTGGATGGCAGAAGTCCCTGAGCCGTTCCCCCACAGCGTGCTAATATCTCAAACACCCCTGCTGAGCATCCACTCAGAGCTGGTGTGTAGAGAAATGAGTCTGTGCTGCGGGTTGAAGGAGACGTTATCCAGTTCAGTGTGCTGCTCAGGGAATGAGTGAGGCAGCCGAGAGGGAGAGAGAATAAAAGAAGGAGAGGATAGAGGGAGGGAGAAAGAGGAGGCAGATGGGAGGTGATAGTACTAGATTGTTTTTGATTGCATGACTGTGATAAGAAAAAAACCCCACATGAGGAACAACTGTGTGTGTGTTATAAAGAGCTGAGGTGTGTAGCTGAGAGGTCAAAAGGATATTGGTTGTGTTACAGTGAGCATCAATTTCTTTTTCTCACTGTGGAGTGTGGCCAGCTGCTGAGCAGAAGGAGCAGAAAAATCTGGAAAGCTCTCAGAGAGATGAGACAAACATGTCCTCAAAGCCCTCTGCTGACAAAAAATCCGGCACACACTGTGTGTTTAAACCTATTTTAGCTGTTTTGTTCTCATCCCAGCAGCTACACACGTATGGATCTATACTACTCCAGTCATCATCAGTACAAGCACCACTCACCGCTGATTCTCCTGTCACGCCTCTCTTCCCTAGTGTCCGGGAAAACTTGTCTTCAGGGAGCTCTTAGATGTCTATGGAGAGCCTGATGGGGATCTGAACCCTGGCCTGGTGTCAAATCTAAATGGCATAGCGCCTGGGCTCATTATCAGCCCGATTAACCACACTCATTAGCTGATAATAAAGAGAAATTTATGTGTTTGGCTAATGTTCACAGACTCCCAGTCAGGTGTTGTTGCTACCCAAGAAAATTACAACAAATTTAAGAGATCTTGATCAAAACTAAAAAAAAATAAAGAGCACATGTTGTTGAAGATACACTCGTGTGTTTATTACTCAGATGCAGCATCATTTAAATAAAAAAAAAAGGAATCGCGCAGAGATGTTTACAAGTGCAAAAGCTGCAGTAATTTAGCATGACTGATGGAGTGAAACGCAGCAGGGAGTGGAGATTTGAAACTGAGTTAATAATTTATTCATAGATTTTATTTAGCAGGAGAATGTTTCTTCTCCTATAATGTTTCTGCAAGACTGCAATCAGTTTATTTCAGTGTTGATCCTGAACTTGATAATCAGCCCACTGATTTCACTGATTTCATGTAATTAAGGTTTACAGTGATAGGAAATGATCAGACTAACTTTAATAACTACTAAAAAGTAGAATAACTTGTGATACTACTAAAAAACTACACATGCATTTTAAATACAGTTTGAAACATATTCCCAAGACATCATTATTATTATTATTTATTAATACTTTAATGTCAGCTCTACAGAGATGTGTCTTATTGCACGGTCCACATATAATTCCTGCAGGGGAGTGCTGAGATGTATTTCTTACTCACAGAAGTCTGAAACGGCTAAACGGGAACATGCAATCAAGCATAAAAGTGTTAGGTCATAGCTCTCTGCTTCTGAACTATGAAGTCATCCCACAAGGACTGAGCTAAGTACACACAAAAGCAGAGGACTCGCACAGATGCTCATTTAGTGTTACAAAGAGCTGTGAAATTACTTTTTAGGCAATAAAAATTTTGCTGCTTTAAAAGAAAGCACTTCTATTTTGTTTTTATGTGTTTCAATGTATACAAGCTTTAATTCGGAGTAGGCAAACAAAAAGCGTTGGTTAATTTGGTTGACCTTTCTTTTTCTTCTGTTCCCTCTATTTTGAATTCTCTGCTTATTCCATTTTCTCATGATTCAAACAAGCTGCTCTGCTCGCATCAAGTCTTTACTTTTTGCTACAGTTTTCCAATCTATGTATTGCATGTTATATACTGAAGTGCAGATTTTACCTGCGGTTTTGCAAGAGTCTTATAACGTTTAAGTAGGCAACCTAAAATTAGATTATCGGAGATTTATTTGCTGTAAGGCCGTTTGTTCTCGCGCAGGCCATAAACAAATACTGGACTGTCTTGGCGATTAGTGGATCTGAAAAACAAGCTTGAAAGCTTTTTAATTAGGCTATTGTTGATGAATGCTACTGTACGTACGAGAAGGCTGATCTACTTTGCTAAAAAGCTTTTGCCAGAAAATGTAATGTGCGCTCAGAAAATCTCAGAGTGAGGGTAGAAGGATGTTTTTGTTGTGGGAAGACAGTTTGTATATTTAGACCCCGTAACTAAGAATGATAATAGATTATGTGTTATGTAATTTGGGAAAAATGGAAATTTTATTTTATTTTTTTAATTAGACGAAGTAGACAAGAAAACAGCATGTTCTAACTGTAGATGGCTTAATTAATAAACGTTTAAAAAACAGTTTTACATTTCTACTTGTTCTGGTTTTGCCCATTTTAGAGCTTGGTGCTCGACAATAGCAGCAATCATGGCTTTACATTCTCGTCTCCCTATTAATTACATCCTGTGCGTTGTTGGATTAGGCTTGCAGTCAGCGTGAGCTTAAAAAGCTCACAATATTTCAACTCCAACAATTAAAACCATTTTACAAAAAGTTCATTTATTGTGACTTTCTGATGAGGTGAAATGAACTTATATTTGTCTCTTCTTTCAAAAACCACTATACTCTCTTGGTTATGTAAGAGTGGTTTGCTGAAAGAGGCAGAGATTGCATGAAACAGTGGCATTGAATCTTGTTAGAAGCAGGTGGATGTTGAGGCTGTCTGTCTGTCTGACAAGTTGTGCTTAAACACTCTTTGTCAGCTTGGTGGCATTCAGTTAGATTCATTGTCTTCCTTCAGCCTGAAACAAAGGCTGTGATTAACTGGTATGTTCCTCCTCTGTTGATTTACTGCATGTGTTTAATAGGCCTCGGAGAAGGCACACAGGCCATTAAGCACAGCACTAACATAAAAGCTCCAAAATGAGGTCCCGCTGCAGACTAACTCTGAGGAACCAAATGGGAAGCAAACCTCATGGTCTCTGTCCTCATCTCACAAATCAGCATTCATTAGATCACAGTTTGCAGGTGTAATGTGTTGAAATACGAGTGACCGCTGGTATATTCATTCCTCAGATGCAGCATAAGCAAGGCTGAGCATAATTGCTTTGGGGAGCAATTATGCTCCCCAAACTGAACTTCTTTGGAAAAGAAAGTATAAAAGTATACTACTTTTGAAGATTTTGCTATATTAAAAGATTTTAAAAATATATATATATATATATATTTTATTAGCATTGCCCTTTTTTATGTTTGTGTTCTGCTGAACTCTAAAAAAGTCTATTATAGATGGAACATAAGGTAATTTCTGCTTTTGTAAAAACCCTTTTCATGGTGTCTTCTCAGTTTGTGAATATTGTCTTTAGCTTGCCAAAGACACTAATAAAAACAAATAGTTTTTCCTTGAATTATTTTGTCAAGCAGCTGTAAAACTGCACAGAAATAATTAGAAAGTAATAATAAAAAAGGGGAAACAGTCACAGCAGCATGAAGAGCGTGAATTAGGTTAGGCTTTCATATGGAAAGCACTGGGATACACTTTGTATGGTGTGTTTATGAAAGCTTCATTGAAGTCTATCTGCAGTTTGACCACAAATACTTCCAATACTGAATTTAAAATAAGACTTTTTTAGCACAAAAGATGTGAAATTCCCATAGCCTACACATTAAACACAACAAAAAAAACCAAATAAAGTAGCTCAATAAAATAAAATAAAACAAAATGCCCCAATAAGCTGAAAATTACACAAAAAGAAAGGACCTCTATAAGTAAAAATTTAAATAAAATACAGCGCTAAACAATTCATGATATTGTTTAATAATGGCTTAAATGTTTCCTACTTTTTATTTTACCAACACATTTACAACAGGTACAATCACTAGTGACCCCTGACTACAAAATACCTGGTGTGCTGTGTACCATACTGAACTAAAATCAGTATAATCAGTATAAAATCACTGAAATACTTATTAATATGATGCAACCTGGTTCATCATAACAGTAGCTCTTTGAGTGTGTCAATCAAAACTGAACATTATTATATTTGTAAAGGTATAATTTATGCTGAACTGTAGGGATATGATTCATTATCATAGCCTGAACTACTAAACAGCATACGCGGAATTGAAGAAGTGATCATAATTCATGCTGGAAAGGACACAATATTCTAATCTGTGCAAAACACAGCTTACTTATTAATAAACTGTAATCAGCATTTACTACTTTCTGCATTGTGCTACTGCAAAGTAGTAATGTCCTCCAAGACCTTTCTTGTTTACATATTATCACCACCTTTACTTAAACCTGTTCATTTTTGTTGGACACATGAGTTCACCGACTTTTTATTTATACATCCAGTACTTAATGCTCCAAATGACTGCATTGTTCACTCATATTCACTGTGTTCACAAGGTAGTTACCACAGGTACATCTGTTTGCTGTTTCATGCCCTGAGGGTAATGTAAAAGGGGACATGTAGTGCTTTTTCACTGCAGCTGTTAATCACAAGAGAACAGTGAGAATTGTTGAGCTCTTCATTATTTTATTATTATGCAAATATTGACGGTGAGTTTTTTTAAGCTTCAGATAAAACTGTTCATGGTGAAAAATAACTGGATTGCTCTCAATTACAATAATATTAAACTAAATAAAACACGTTAACGTGAATGGATCAGTTTCTTTGGTCACAGAAAGGTGAAGTGACAAAATACCCCCCCACTCTCCACCTGTCCCTCAGGTTTTAGCAGCTAGGACAGCACCGTGGCAGGTCTAATCCTCCTTATCTTAATGGCATCCGGCCCTATCGCTGAAGCAGTAGGGAAGATCGACCCTTTGCCTTGCTTTATCAGCAAAAACCACCTCCCTCACCAATCCTGTTGGTCACCCTGCTCTCTCGCCATCAGTAGGCCTGTCTCACTTTGAACTTACCATATCTTTTTGTGCAATGTCATAATCCCAGTCTCAGTTGATGTCCAGATGCATGTTTCCAGCAAAACATAAAAAAGCTTCTCGGGAGACGTCCCTGCTGTTGAAATGGGCAAATGGCTGACATTTCTGAAAAAACAAAACACTCACATGTATGTGCAAATACACAGAACACACAGGCTGGATGTGTACCTTGGCTCTGGGTTATTTTCTTTGCCTCCCCATATTCCCACTGTGACAATAGCGACTTTGCAACAGGAGAGTCAAGAGAGGCTTTGAAGCTCAGATTTTTTTTAAACGATTTTCTTTGCAAAGCCTTATCACAGTTTGGGTTTTATAACAACAAACCCGGGTTTCCCTGGGCAATTGCTCAACTGAAAGCAAGTGTAGATATGCCTGGTTTCCCAGGCATAACTGTATGTGCTGTATAGACACTGAAACTCAGAAGAATACAGAAAAAGCATTTCCTAGTAAAAATGCAGTGTGAATACTGAAAATTTGAAGATTGTGCTTGAAATCTTAAAAATATTTTAAATATTCAATGTTGAATTTGTTAAATGAGGTTAACCGCATAAGATTACCAAAATATCAGCCAGCTTAAGTGTAAAAACCAAGAGTACCAAAAACTGAAAACGCGCTACATAAAGCCAAAAAAGTACCTAAACTGAGCTTCATTTACTGAATTTTCCTTTTCAAAACAAAACACGTCCACACCTAACAATGTTTACAAACATGTACACACACACACACACTGATACACACCTGCTGTTGAATTTGAATCCACCAATCAGGAGCAGCTTGTGTCTGCTTCCTAAAGCTATTTACTTGTTTCCCGCCAAAACACAGAGCTGCTGAGAAAAGAACATTTCTGAAGAAATTTTGAGCTTGCCTATGCTACTGCCAGGTCAGTTATCAGAAGACATCAGGATCTACTAGGCTGTAAAGAAATCAGGAGCAAAAAATAATAGAAAATATAATAATAAAAATTTGGACCTCAGTAATGCGAATGCTTAAACAGCATTCATATTAATAAACCTGAGCTCAGCCTAAATCTTCTGCTTTGTCTTATTGTGTCATTATCTTTCTGTTCATTGTGAACCTGAAGGTAGCTGAGCTGTATGTGGAAGACTTTCACTGTCCAAAGTACACTGTGTGCAGAAATAATTTACCATGGATGATAATCAGCTCTGGAAAATAATTGCTGCTCAGAAGCTGATGGCTATCAGCATGAGCAGGATCATTTTTTTGTTAGTTCTGTGTTTTAGTTCTTCTGTTTCATCCACTGTAGTACAATGAAGTTAAATGATCTTCTTTTACCACATTTTTATTGCATTTAAAACTAAAACAGTTTATACAAAATGGTGCATTTTTCATTTCAGGAGATCAGTCTGACACCAAAATGTCCTGAATGTTAAAATAAAAATTAATTTTGACCATCAGATAAACTTCTCAACTTCCAGGCGAGTGATGAAGCGACCATGAATAACAGTGAAGAATACTTTTGATTGACATATGACTCGGCAGTAAATACATTCGGGGATCATCTAGGCAACAAGAGCTTGAATGGCTGCAAGCAACCAGCCGTCAACTTCAAAGCAATATGTGACAAGTGTCCAGCGTGTACACAACAAAATTGTCACAATGACCAGTCTTGGAGAATTAGGTGACAATCACAACTGTGGTTTAAAATTGTCTTGAGTATGCTTATGAACTTATGCATAAGTTCAATAAGGAAGATATGCAATCATTCATTTTCCTGCTTTCCTGGGTGTTTGGCTGCTAGTCTGTTCTTTACCTCACTACCACTTTCCCACGCTGGCAAACTCAGTGTGGGAAAGTGACGTCATCACTACTGACATCATTACTCGAGCCTAATCATCTTCTTGCCCACTTTCTTTAAGCCAATCAGCCTCCACTCTGTGTGGTTTAAATCTCAGAGCTCTCTGCCGTTCTTCTTTCCAGATATTGCTGTGCAATATTGAAAATTTTTGATATTGATCTAATCACAAGTTAAAACAGGGACAGTATTGATGATACCAATACTGACACTTTTAACCTATAAAGGTTTATGTAGGGCAGAGCAGTGTGTCATAATTTATGAGATTAATAATCATCAATTTGCCAAATTCTGAAAACATTTTATTGACCACTAAATCGTTATGTGTTTTTAAATTTCTACAATAATTAGTTAACAAAATAAACCAAGATTTTCATTTATTTGGAAATTTATTTTTTGCTGGAGACCTAGAATTTCAGTGTGCCTGCCTTTAAAGTACTTTGCGTCAGCTTCTGATTTTTAAATGTGCTATAGGCTATAAATAAAATAAACATGACAGTCAATACAAAAAGGTTCAGAAATTTTTTATAGTGTATGTTTGAGGTATTTCATTTCCAAGTAAAATTATTTAACACAATTCAGTGGGCTACATACTGAATCAGGATAAAATAAAGTATCAATCCTATCGTGTTAACATCACTCCGATACTGATACCAGTGTTAATATCAATACTATCAATATTTGCATTGATCCGCCCACCACTGTCATTCGTGGAGCCCACCTCCTCCCCATCGCCACCTCACCCGAGTCACTCAGAGGTCCATCCGAGCCTCCATCTTCATCTTCATCACCACTAGCATCTAGACTCCGGGGGGTCCTGTCCTAAATTGTATCACTGCTGGGATTACGCTCTGCCATGATGGGTCATCGAAAGTCTAATCGCCAAATAGATTTACTTGTCTATCTCAATAACTCGTGTTCAAATAATCTCTCCTTTTTCAAATGTTAAAATGCTTTAACAACATGTTTATAGCCTGTTATCCTCTTTTGGAAGAAGCTGAACCTTCGGCTGACGGTCTTTTCATAATGTCCGGTCATGGGTTTCTAGTAAGAGAAAGTTGGTGTTAAAAATAATTTTCTACTGTTTCTTTATTGATTAGAATAAATGAAATAAACAAAATACAGTTTCTAGTTTTTAAAAAAAATGACAAGAAAAAACAAAATGCTTCCACAAAGGTGATCTGAGTGCACAGCCTCCCGTTTTTTGAAGTCCACCAGTAAACTTACAGAGCTAATTGGTTTAAAATCCCTGTCCGTGACACTGACATGCTGTTTGTGACGCGCAGGGATGTGCTAACTGTAAGAATGCAGTAAGTCAGTATGTGTCACAAATATACAAAACCATAAATAGATTGAAAGTCTTGTTTATTTTGATATATATATTGAAAAAAAAAAAAAGTTCCGGTAATACTAGTCTGTGTATGTGGAGAACTAATTCTGTGGATGTCTGTTCACAACCATGAGCTAACCACAGTAGGTGTTGTTTAAAAACAATACAAAAAAGCAAAGACAAATGCATTCAATTCCTTCTTTCCAATATTTATGAGACAGACTGACCTGACCTCTTTTACATGGAAATAACATGGACATTTGGGCTGTTTATGGTTTTGTTGTTGTACCATGAGCAGTTTTTAACAGGGAGAGGACGCTGGTGTTTCAGCCACATTTGCTGGATTCCTTCTTTGTAACAGCTACTGAGGTTTCATTTTTATAGAAATCTTGTTGGACAAAAGTTATTTATTATCAGGTTGTGGGTGTTTTGAAGGTTGGGTGAGTCCTACCGGGCAGCTTTCTGTCTGCTGGACATTCAGCTCATATTTGTGGTGTTGGTGCCTTTTGGAGCATTTTTTATTGAATTATCTGCTAAATACTACAGCTTAAGGTGCATTTAATGTACTCCCAACAAGTCCAAGAATTTTATGCTCCAGTTTTGTTTTACTTGCATGTTATCACCAATTGGAAGGTATCTGTGTCTCACATAGATATTATTTTCTAAATAAACTTGCTTGTTAGTTAACAACACTCAGTCCTTTCATCTAAATATGGTCAATTCTTGCTCCAAAAACCCAAAAACTAAGATAGCAGTGGCTCTCCAGGCTTCAGTGGGTACATCTATCTTTTATGTACAGTCTATAGGTTATTTCTTGTTATTACTAATTGTCACTAATGCTAATTGTTTCATTATTATTATAAGCTAGTTATACATGAATAGCTTCAAGTAACTGTAATGGTAAACAGTTTTTTTTCCACTATATGTGAACCATTTGCTCTATGCTGATTTAATGTAAGAGCTTCATTACACCAAACCAAACAGCAAAGGATATAAAGACTTGAAACGGTCCTCCTGAACACATCACGACAAATATAACGGTTTCTCTGGGTCATGGGACTCATTTTCTAATAATTGCACAGCCATTCTCCTGAACACATCAGTGGTTTCTTTGAAAAGAAAATGTCTTTCTTAGGTGATTTCGTTATCAGAAATATGGATATTTCCACGTTTTCTTTTGTTTTTGTTGTTGATGTGTCCGTTATCTGTGCCTAATGAACAATGAAACGTTCTGGCGGCGGGCAGTAATTGCTCGGAGCCCAACAGTGGGGGTGTAATTAGAGAGACAGGGAGGAGTATATGACTTCATGACTGGTACTGTTTAATGATAATGGGGTGCAACGCCACACTACTGTGGTCAGCTAATCATACTGGGCCGGCCTGGACAGCTCTCAGTGCAAACGAGCCGTGACTGGAATACTGAGCAGCAGCTCGCCCACACAGTTCCACACCATTCACTCCGCAGGGGATCAGGCATATGACTATAGGTGTGACCCTGCAACACCTGCAACAATGTCATTAGTGCTACCACGCATGAACAGTTTAATGTAAATAAACTAATGTCATCAAGCCACCCAGTACAAAGACTTACCGCATGCTACTGTCTACGCTTTTAGAAGCACAGATTGCCCTTGAAGGGTGATACAATGAGAAGAAAATGAGAGCGCTGATCTACAGGAAGTTGGCAAGAAATTCTGATTATTGATTGATCTTTGCATGCTCTCATCTGATAAGAATATCATCAGCTAACGGCAGCATGGCAACAGGAAAAGAATGTACTGATTTGGTAATACTCGGTGTATTACGAGAACTCCAAGGTATAAAAAAAGAAGTCTTCTGATGACGATGTCACATTTAAAACTGAGAAAAACAGGAAACTATTGCAGCGTGCATGTTCATTTGCTGTATTTGCTCTCAGTTTATATTCCTAGAGACTAAAGTTTGTATGTATAAGAGAATCATGAGATAAAGACACATCCTGAACTTCATGGGCAAAGTATAGTTATGTGGCTGCCATTGAGACAGATAAACTGAAACGGTGAGCTACTAAATACCCTGAAGTACAAGCCCAAAAATGATCAATAAGTACAACTGTAAGCAAATGTTTACCAGAACTCTTCTATATTTTTAATCTTATGAGTAAATAGCAGCAGTTGGGCAAAAACATCAGCTAGGTCATGTTCATGTACAGTCATGACGATAACTGCTTGTATGTTAGATAAAATGATTAGATACACCCATAGACTTGAATCCAGTCCAAATGCAACAGGTCAGTCACCTGTACCTTTATATAGTTCATTACTGCAATTTACGTTTAGGGCTCAGAGAAGCGTTAATGCACTTGTTTCTGCTGTTCATCTTCATTCGTTTTAGTAAAATGCACATGCAAAATAGTACAAAGACAAGTCAGTATAACACAGTAACATTTCAAATTGTGACCTTAAAAATGAATGCCTCTCTGGCAGTATCAGTGAAAACTGGAGATGTCTGAGTGTATGTTGTAACTGAAAGCAACAAGTATGTCAGACCCTGATGTAGAATAATTATAGTTTGCTGGCAAGTGAAAGCACATTTGTGCCATGATGGCTTTTGCAGTTACTAGGGAGCCTGTGTCTTCATGTAGCAAATTTGCAAACAAGTTCAATTCTACCTGCCAAATATCCTAAACTGTGTATGACATAAAGGCTGTTAATGCAAGTGATTTTAACTGCAAACTCACCAAAGGTTTTATTATTTTCTAGCACCTCTTGTAGGGGCCTGTGGAGGATTTTCCTCTGCGCTGCCTGGTCTTCCTTGCACCTAATATGGGTTTCTTGGGAGCATGTTGTCCTTGTTTTCTTTGAAACCCCGATGGTACTGTTTAGGCTCAACTCAGCCTTTGAAGGCTTGTTGTGTTCTCTGTAGTCTATTGTATCTTGTTTTGTTTTTCTTGTGCTATAAATAACCTTTTTGTTTTCATTTATTAGTTTGATGTTCTTGGGCTCGTGTTTTGTTAAATCTTAAAACATTCTTTGTCAAGGACTTTAAGACTAAGTTTGACCTGGTGAGTTCACATTTTTACATCATTCACCTTATTAATAAATAGAGAGCGACCAAATACATTTACTGTATTACACTAAACTTGTAAAATTTTTAAGAAAAACAAAAAGCTGCACAGTTATGGAGGCATGATTATGGATTTAATGTAATATGGTTATGGATAACAACATTAAAATGTATTGGAATGTAACTCGTACATCATAGGAACAAACTGCTTTTAAGGTACATTTGTTCATGACATTGCTAATTTGAATATTTATAATAAACTTAAGGACTATGTTCTCCTTTATGGCATTTTTTAAAATTCTCCTACTTTAAAAATAAATACATGATTTCAAAACTCCTCTATTACCCTGGCAATGAATTGTCCAGAAGGTGATGTTAATCCAAAAATTATCATATTTAATAGCAAATCACTGACAGGAACCATCTTACAGTACAGAAGGTCAAACATGGCATCAGAATGAGGAAGAAAGGTGATTTAAGGGACTTTGGTCTTGTCTGAGTATTTCAGAAGCTGCTGATCTGCTGAGATTTTCCCACAAAACCATTTCTAGGGTTTACAGAGAATGGTCTGATAAAAGAGAAAATATGTAGTGAGCAGCAGTTCTCTGAAAGAAAATGCCTTGTTGATGCCAGAGGTTAGAGGAAAATGACCAAACTGCTTTGAGTGGAGAGGAAGGCAAAAGTAAAATATAACAAAAAATAACAAGTTGTCACAGTCTGGCAGAGCAGACTGTATGAGGTGAGGAAGTGGACCCAAATGCAGACACGTGAAGCGATGAAACTTTAGCTTAACCAAAAACACACTGTTTATTAAAGCGGGGAAAATACATACAAACAAAAGGCTAGGTGAACCAAAATAAGAAACTAAACATAAACCTAAACTGGGTGAACTAAAACTAAACATGAAAAAACCTAGACATGAATACTGACATGGCATGACAGACCTGGACATGAAATGTGGAAAATGACGGACGACCTGACAATGAACAAAGGGAGACGGAGGACTTAAATACACAGGAGGTAATCAAGGGGAGTGGAGACACATGAGGGAACAGCTGACAAGAATAAACATAACGATGGCACAGGGGAAGTGTAAACCTAAACACATTGAACACAAGACCTTCAAAATAAAACAGGAAACATAGGATGCAGACCTGACAACATGAACTTGACAACATGAGATACATGAAGGGAGAGGGAGACTAAACACAGGGGTGCAAGACACAAGGGGAACTGCAAAATAACTAACAAGCAACCTAGGCATAATGGAAAAGAACTTAGAAAACCTAAGAACTAAACATAAGCCATAAATATAAATAAACTCAAAATGCTGGGTCAAAAGACCCAGGATCGTGACAGTACCCCCCCTTCAAGGGCTGACTCCAGACAGCCCAACCCGAAAACCAGGCAACAACAAAACAAAGCAACCCACCCAGGGTGGGCGGTCGGGGTCCAGGACGGAGGGACCAAGTCCAAAACAAAAATGT
>VVHJ01031760.1:18953-34994 GCA_015107715.1 Tylochromis polylepis
TATATATATATATATATAGTTTTTCTGTTTTTTTTTTCTTTTGCTCTCAACTATCCTAATAATCTTGATCATTTATGAATGAAGCAAATTTGCACGGAGAAACCATTAGACTTGGTTGAATGGCAACTGAAAAGTCCACTTAGAAAGTTCCCCTTAAACCCAATTAGCTCTTGAAATACACTGTACCTTCATTCATTTCCACAATTCAGTTAATGCTCAATGAAATTACTGACTGAATATATCAAATATATCATGCAAACTGGACAAAGCATTGCAGGGATATGAAGAGCCATCTCTGCAATAAATTTAATTTCTGTATTTTTGATGTCTGATAATTGCTTGATTTAATGACAGAGAGAAGTGAGTATGATATAAAAATCTGTTATTTAACAAGAATAGTAGGTTAAAATCCGACACTGCTAACCCCATGTAGTTCTCTGCTGTCCTTGGTGCAAACACGTGTGACAGAAAGTCCCCCCCCCCCCCCCCAGCCCCCCCCCCCCCTCCTGTTCTCTCGCTGTCTGTCCTTCTTTCACACACACAATAAACACACTCCTATCATGTCTATCTCTGGAAGTCTCTCTCAGTGTGTCCCTTGTCAGTCTTTAGGAGCTGTCATGGCCAGGTTGACAGGGAGTTCATGTTGGAAGGTGTGAAAATCCCGAGAGGCTCTGCATGTCGCCGAGTGCAGCACTCCAGCATGTGACTGGATGACACTTTCTTAATACATTTATTTATCAGAGTGTGTGTATACATGTGACCTCTGGCATACATGTGCATTATAAACATGTGTACCAGGGTTGCAGCCATTAGCAGATGGCCTTTATTGTCCTGGACTCCCTTTCTGCATGTGATGCCGATCACATGGGTTACAAAGAGTGCTGGTTACCAAGTATCACTAATGAGTTTTGCTTATCAGTTCCCTTTATAGAAACAAACTCAAAATGTCCTGCTTAAAACAAAAAAAGAGTTGCATGTGATTGTCTGTGTGTTTGTTTTTGTTGAAGTTAGGGTAAAGGTTATCTTCTTACTGCAGGCTCCCCTGCCTGCATTTCTAACTGATCTGAACAAAGCATGATAAATGTTGAATTTATCACAATTTTGCTGGTTATTATTTTGACTGAAACTCATTAAACAGCTTAATAAGAGGTGAAAATTTGCTAAGAAAAAAACAAACAAACCTCAATTTGTCTGCAGGGAGCCAAAGCCGCACTTTGCTCTTTGTAGTCTGGCAGTGCTCCAGCATTACCTGTCTGTGACAATGTTGCACAACAGATGATTGGCAAGTTTTCAGTTTTCCACTGAAAAGTTGCACAATAGATGTGCAAGTTTTCAGTGGAAAATGGAAAACATTTCCCTGTCGAACAGTTCCTTCAACATGAACCCTTCCAACACTTAATCCAAGGAAGGAAATTGGCATAAAAACCTAGAAAACAGGGATACAGTTTCCTTTAAGTGAAGAATATCAATGTTTGCTGCTAAAAAACTGTAGATTCATACAAAAACGTGTTATACCTTAGTCACACTAAAGTAAAAATAGGACAACAACTCACTTGCGGCTAGGAAAAGTCAGCGGTTTCCCAGTGATTGCAATGAATTTCAAACTGAATCGTGATGTTTCACAGAGCGAGTTTAAAGACATCTTTGACAAAAAAAAAAAATAATAATAATAAAGAGTGGTTCTACTTGAACAGCACATTTAAAAATGGTGGCTGTGAAATTTAAAACAGTGTCAGGAAAAGATGCTAAAAATGTTAGCATAGCTGTTAAGAATGAAAAAGTGGGGGATGAATATTCTGTGGGCTGGTTTTTTAGGACTAACACTTTTTACATAGCTATTTCATCCATTAATAAAATGAAAATATTTTTAATGCACTGTTGATTTCACCAAACCGATGCTTTAATGATAAAACCATAAGCTTTAATGTTTATTTTGTGATCACAGAAGTGCTAATTAAAGAAGAAGCAGCAGCTCTGACCTCTGTGCTACAGCCATCCTGAAGTCTCTACAGAGATAGCATAATGAGCGACTGAGTACAAACTGTCTCTCAGCTGTGAACTAATATGAAACAGTGCCAAACATGTAAAACTGTGCCATGGGGAATACAATGTACTGCTGTGGCATGCCCGCGCTATCTCATGAACCCTCAAAGAAATGCTGAAGCACAAAGTGTACCAGAAGAGACAGACACAAGGAGAGAGGTGTGAATGAGGTGAAAGGGAAGGGAACCAGAAAAAAATGCACATGATTTACAGAGCGGGAGAAGTGATGAGAAGGAAAATAGCAAGAGAGCACTGAGGAAGGACTGTATTCCACTCAGGACTTCCTCATGGACCAACAGGGCACACATTTGCTGGTGGACGTATTCCAAACCTGTCACCTTTTTGGTCAGACAGCAAGTTTTATGCCATACTCTGCCATTTCTTGTCTTTGCCTTCCCAAGAATCTTCCACTGTTGACAAATGTCAAAAACAAGCTCTGTTGAATGTCAATATGACACAATCCACTCTGATATGGCAACAAACATGGCAGGGAGTATGTGTAGGTTACATTAAGTGATGCAGACAAAAGAGTCACATGTGAGCCTCTGAGTGGACCCATAATAGTTATTGTTGACAACATTACGCACAGAAAAGAAGAAAAAAATATTCCGGTGAAATGTTTTTGCTTTATAATCACTTGGAAGGAGTGCTCCTGGGCTAATCAGCAGCACATCAGAGCAATTATTACTGATCAATCCTAAGAGCAAGCGACTGCCTTCGGTGTCACGGTCAGACAGCTGAGAGGTCAAAGATCAAGCAGGATTGGACGCATGCCAAAACAAACTGTGGACAAGCTGCAACCACGCACAGCGGGGAAGTGAAAGAGAAGCACTTCACCTCCACCAGCAGCTGCTCTTAATACTAACAGCTTATTTAAGGCCTAAATGTGGAGGAAATTAAGTCAACTAAGTGAGGGCTTTTATCTTTTTCACTTCTTCCAGTTTGAAAGTTAACATCAGATAACAGCAGCATCTTTTCGTCGATAAAACTAGACTAAAAAAACATAGGCGGGATGGCAGTTCTGTGAGGCGCTATTCCATTTGCATTTGTTTTTAATGCCAACAGCGGTATACTGATAAGCGCACAATAACCTGACAGGGTAGTTAGCTGGTATAGGGTTTACATCAGGGGGTGTCGAACAAAAAGGATCGGGAGCTAGAATCGGCCAGGTAAAAGACTCAAATTTGACCCACTGGACAGCTTTAGGAAATGTGAAGGACTGCAACGATTTTGATTTTCAATTATATTTTCATAGGATTTACAGCTTTTACTATTGATAAAGGCCCTCATCCCACATAGCCATCAATAATACACCAAAGTACAAGGACATTTTATGTGAATTAATGAGAAATTCATATTCTAAATTTATAACTAGGGGACATTCTGAGCAATGACTTACCAGAACCAAAGACTAAGCAGTACTGCTTGTACTTGTTTCTATATCTCACTTTCTCTCATATGGTTTACGAAATTGGGACAATTGATGTTCTTCTTTACCATCAGCAGTTACTGGCACAGAGCTACACAAACTACACAACCTCAGCTTGCTGTGGAAACCATGCCTTCAGTCTTTAGGGGAGATCGTAGGCAGTATGGAAGCACAGAAGTACCACTTACTGGTTAATCTCGCTCTTCAACAGTTGCTTTCTCTACAACAGTTTCCCTCACCGACTGTCTGACCTACAATATGATTGATAAAAGGTCAGAATCAGAGGCTGTATTTTTTTAAAAAGCTGTTATTTAAGGACTGCACTAATTATCCTTGCTTTCACATTTGACTGAGGATAGAGTAGACTCTACAATGATACATTATCACACAATGGTGAGACCAGAAGATGGCAGTTTAGCATGCTATGGTCATTTGACATGACAAGATAGACATGTTTGACATTATATCATAGCTATGGTAACATTATGTTGGTAATTTTAGCAATTTGCGAATGCTTTAAACTGATAATCCTGCACGTTGGAGAAAGTATGGCCCTTTGGTTGGTTGGTTTCTGTCTAGCTGCGTGTTCAGTGACCAATTTAAATCCAAATATTAAAGAGAGTGCTATCAACTGATTCCACATAGTTTCTTTTTGCCTTGACTGGAGCATTTGCACGGCTATTTCATGGGGGATACTCAACTTCACGCTCAGCTGCCTGTGCACTGTGTGTACTGACATCACATTTTGCTAAGAACATTTAAGTCAGCCAGTTAAGAAATGTGGTCATAAAACAAATTGTACCTCTGTAACCTAAGAAATTTATCAAGATTTCAGTTGAACTAGTGCTGAGTGACAGTAAGCCCTGTGAATTATACTCAGGTGTTAAATTTCATTCAAACACTGCAACTAATTTGACAATGTTATGTTTCTGCTGTGTGTGTGTGTGTGTGTGTTTTAATCTACACAGTTAAAAAAAAAAGAAAAAGTACAATGAACTATTTTTAAACTATTTTTGAACCAATGGAATTTTTCACATTCATTTTTTTTACAGAATTGTTGGCATATTTAACCACATATTTAATTTTGCCATTTTACCATATGGAAACCTCTGTTAAAAACAAACAAACAAAACAAAACAAAGAAACTCCAGATAATGTATTGGCACATAATTACCATGACATTTTCTTTTTTTATGCAGTATTTTTATAGTGTAAGGTTTCCAAAGCCACATAAAAATGAACCTCATTGTGTACACAAATACAAAAGAATTAAACACATTTTTGCTACCCTTTTGTTTTGAATCTGTCAGGTGGTCCGAGAGCACCCTTAAGAGTGTAGTGTTACTGTCTTGCACTCCATTAAACAAACAGAAATCTTTCCCCAGGTCACATTTTTCCAAAGGTCAAAACTATGAAGACTCATGTTCTCCACCATCCATGTCTAGGCTTTGGAGGATAATCCCAGGTCATTATTACCCCCGTGAAAAATTATTACTCAATTGCCTTTATACATATATCTCTTCAGCCTTTTCTATAATGTGTAGCCTTTTTCCAATAAAGTCACTCCTGGCAGGCTTTAGCTTCTCCCAGGTGTAAATGTGAGATAACAGTGGGTGTTCAGGGTGCACTCCGTTAATCTTCCTTGGATAAATAAGGATGAAGTAAAGATACTAAAGGCATAGTAGAAGTTGGCTCAAGGAGTGTCCTCTTTCCCAGGGATATCCCTATTTAGTATTGGACTAGACTAAGTAAACACACAGCAGCTACACTATGACTCATATACTGTAACTATGGTTCCTTTACCAACATTGACACACCACTGTATACTTTGCAGAGCTAATACAAATTATCAGTGATTCATAAACCGAACAGATCAAACCAGTGATATGTCTTAATGTCAATGGGATGTGTGGCTGCCATTTAAATGGATAAAATCCCTTTTCTGGTTGAATTCAAAAGGAGCAGTTGAAAGAAGATGAAAACTCACACATTTCAAGGCTTTGAAGCAATTTGAAATGCCAGGCCATCCTTAAAAGGAGCCTGCGCTCACAACAGTAGATTTTACAGCCACAGCTCAACTCCTTCTGTTTCCATTATTCATGGCCCTCTCGGCCGCTTCAATCCAGCCCAAACCACTCACCTTACATGTTATGCATTCATTCACAGTAGAGCATACTCGAGCACACGTGTCAGGCACATAGAGGATGTCCTGCCCGTGGGTGAACACACTAACCTGAATTCTTTTTCAGTGTCATAGTATTGAAAAGCTGTCTATAAGCTGTTTTATCAATCCCCAAGGTGTAGCCCATGACTGAACAAGAGAAGGCAACCTGGTTTGTCGTCAGCCTTATGTCAAGTAGTGCCAGATTTGCTTAATATGAAAATAGCATCATTATTTAAAACTGCTTAGTCTTTTTTTCTTTTTATAAACTGTAATACAGAGATGCATGTGGTCTAAATTGACACTGGCCTTTGAAACTGTTCAGCACTTTAAACCCCAACCCACCTCCAGGTAACTCTCACAAACTGTTCCTGTCAGGTGTCTTTTATTTGTACGAAAACTCCCGCGCACACGTAACGCATTAATGTTCCCACTCCTTTTGTAGTAAAATTCACATGTAAAGGTTCCCTCTTTTCTTGTGCCAAGAATGTTGATCTCTGGTATGAGCACACAGAAAATACACAACCGCCCTTATATAAGTTGACACCTTGGAGCAGTAGGTGAAACCTGCTTTGCGGTTTTGGGATGCTAGAGTTTTTATGGTGAGAATGACAATCGGTGCGTTTTCCCTCGACTTCAGGCAGGCCCATACCTGTAAGAGTTTGTGGGTAATATATGTGCACGTGTAACTCATGCATTTGACCTGAGTCAAATAGATATAGCTGAGTCAGTCTATATCTATTGTGCAACCCATGAAGCTGAAATAAATTCCTTGTCTGTTTAGGGTTGGTTTTGTGAGTTTACACACTGCTGGGGCGTCTGATTATCCTGTGCCTGCCAAAATGAATTGACTAGCCAAACTACAGGCTGTTTGAATGTCATGGCTATATTTATCCAGTGCGAGACACACAGTGTGTCTCTGTCTGTCCCCTTTGAGAATGGGGTTTGGAATGCCACCACATAAAACCAAAACTAGGCCAAGCACAGATGGACCGACTGCTTCACAGGCGTGTGGACATGTCCAAGGCTGTGATTGTGCTGCATAAAGGACCCCTGTATGCCGCAGCTTGAGTTCACAATGTAAACAGTGCTATCTTTGGCTGGCATAAAAGGCGGGCATTGATTTGAGCTGAACTGAATTGAATCAGATCAAATGAAACAGGACTACGCTTTTCAAGAGAAAAAATTGGACTGACTGATGCTGAAGTGAACATTTGCCGTAACATGTAGAAAATCGGATCAAATCCAATTTATATTGGATTGGTTGCAGTATTTATGGTCTTCCTTTTTACATAAATGTCTCTTGAATTAATGCTTTTTAGTGCTTTCATATAGTATTTCAGTCAGAACCACTATAGTCAAATGAAGATCAGCAGCACCGAAGACAGCAGCATCAGTGACAACAAATACGACAAATAAGTGAGATACATCATGAAAGGAGAAGCTGGAGTGGAGGTGGGCTGCAAAGCTGCTTGCAGTTAAACAGCTTAGGTCTCAGTTAAACATAAGTAGAGAAAGGCCTGCTTTGGTTGCTAGCAGCTTTCTGTGGTCACCTGTACTTTGATACTGACCAGTCTGCAAATATTCACCAACCAGTCTTGAATCTTGATAAAGTGCGATGCAAAGCGGAGAATGTCCTTCAAAGTAAAAGTTGTGCGTTACTGCTGCAACCAAGACCTATGAAAAGGAGCAACTTTTCTGGTTTGTATCTGTCACACCTTTCACAGTTTCACTACTACTGAGAGAGAAGTTGAAGAGTTCTTGCTGACAAATCTGTGCCTTTAATGTAAACAATAGGCAACGTACGCGGTAATCTGCTATTGATAAAAGCTGTTCCACGGAGATTTATGGTATAGCGCCATATACCTTTTTGAGACCATTTTCACCCATTCAACTGGTTTCTAGGCAAGTATGACTGAGGTGTTAAATATCACACCTGAAGACAGTCACCGGAGCATCCGGCTTATATGGGTTGGCACTGAGATCATCTGATTTTACATCATTTTCATTGTTAGCTGCATGTTCCTCCATTTCTTGTAATCCATTCCTTGTCGAGAGTATGTACATTTTGTATCTCATCAATATCAGTCTCACTGTTTATGGTTTATTCTTGGATAACTTTGATAAGTCATTTGACATTTATCACTGTATCTGTCGCTGTGATTAGTAACACCACAAGTCATTTGTCAAATTTGTTTCTACATAAGAACACACCAATCAGTTTTTTAAGCATTTTTTGACAGTACAGGAAGAAGGTTGACCATGGATCACTCCTGCAGTTAATATTGATTGACTTGGCTTGGTTAGTATATCATTTTTTTTAATCTGTTGAAATTCTTAAGATGAAATGGGTGCTCTGGGAGTGTTTGGAGTTATGTTCCTGCTTAACCTGATATTTAATTTAACAAGTCCTCCCATGACCCTGAATTAGAAGCAGAAGAAAATGGATGGTTGGATGTATCTGAAGTAAAATGGATGGAAACAAACCAATGGGAATATATTGGAAACAACTACTAGAATTTCTCTTTCAAATCCTTAACACTGACCTACTCCTTAACCACACACCCTCAGCATCTGACCTGTCAGATCTTGTTCCTGCTGAGTAGCTCCATCATCCTTTCATCCTTTTGACCCATTTATCTGCTGGACTTTGCCCAGGTAAAGCTGCACTGATATCATTATTTTCCCATTAAAGGCACCCCTAGAGTATCCAGGGCAGACAAATCTAGGCCAAGCAACCCTCCTACTTCACTGAATAGACGAGGGGAACTCAGGAGGGAGATTAAAAAAAAAAGAGAAATCAGACTGAGAGAATTACGAAGCATTATAATGCTAAACAAGTTAAATGGGGAGTTTAAGCGTAATGGTTGAATGGTTTTAGGTAATTTATTTGAATAAGATGAGTAAAATTGCTATTTAGAAGCCATTTCTCTGATGCTGGATCTACATTATACTGCAGAAAATGCATGTTGTGTAGCTCTAGATGGCTATTTAGTACCAATACAAAGCATTTATGGCACAATTGAATTTATTAGCATGGATGGTAAAAAGGGGTAGCCATCTGTCATGTTGCATTTCCTCTGCAATTACAAGCTTGTCTGTAATGCTATTTGGCCAGTGTTTTCTTTATGATAAACAAACACGGTGCGTGAACATTATTTTTAACGGTAACAGCACAATGTAAGCTGGTAGTATTTCAGGCTGTGTGTACTGTACGAGTGAATCTGTGGGTTTGTGTTTCCATGTCACTATCCCTGCATCTGTCTTTCATATAGCAACTTTCAGTCCTTGCTTTGCAGCCCTCATGCTGCAGGGGACTTGCCTAATGCTGTGTGACATTTACATGTGGTTGGCTATTAGTATTTAAACTAAATATTACCACAACCAAGATCAACAGTAGACACTGACCAGGCCCAGGCGCCGGCAGCTACCACTCCCCTTCCTTTCTCCCTGTCTCGCTTTTTTGCTCTGCCTTTTCTGTCTCTCCCTCTCTTGTGTGTATGCGTAGGTGTGTGTGTGTGTGTGTTTGTGTGTGTATGTAATATACAAGGATGAAGCCAAGCAGCCAATTATGGCTAGAGCAAGGCGGAGCAGGAGTGTCAACATGTAGTAAAGCACATACAGCCCACTGTCTGGAAGCACTGAGAGAAAGAGACAGTGAACGATGAAAAAATTAGGAGCAAGGATATAAAAAGAGACAGACAGAGATTGACAAATGGAAGAGGACCTATAAAAATAAAAAATAATAGACATTTGGGCAGTTGCAAAAGGCATATGATGAAGACAAAGTACAAAAAGAACCAACATTGAATAACACATGACTAAACAGAAGGAGAAAGATTTCTCTGCTTCCTTTGCCTTGAGGTTTTCTTCAAAAGGACATGGCGACACAGTCATTGTTCTCTGTACCCAACAGTGACACATATTCACAAAGGGATCGTTGAAAAATTCTTGGAAAGTAAAGTCACTTTTTGTCTTTTTGTTCCAGTAAGAATTTATTTTTGAGTTTATTTTATTCTGCGTATTGTTTACATTAGCTGGATGCTTTCACATCATGTGACACGTGGGGTATCCAGGATCATTTCTGATGTATTATCATTCCAAGAAATTTGATTTCCAATACTATTTCTAATTATATGTTATTTAATTCTATGTTAGTTTCCTAGTGGTAGAATCTGTACAATTTCCAAATATAATAATTTTGTTTTACTCAGATCAAATGTTGATTTTTTTTTTACAGTCAAACCAGAGCTTCAGTTCATTTTCTACTCCATTCAGAAGTTGTTCCAAGTTATTTCACAGCACAATTGCTGTGTGTCATCTGCAAACAATACTACCTTACTTTACAAATTTTTTTGAAATTCCACACATGTCAATAATGTTCATTATGAAAAACAGCGGCCCGAATACAGATCATTGGGGAACCTCGTACACAAAAAAATTTAATTTTGATTTTGGGATATTTATTTGGACATAATGATTCCAGTTTTCAAGATAACTGTTGACTGTTGCCACCTCTCTAACCTCTGAGAATAATTTAACTCAAGCCGACTGGAAAAGATGACCTTTTATTGTTATGGTTTTGGTCATTCATTATGGTCATTTTACTGTTTGTTATTAAGATTACGAGCTGACTTACATTAAGGAACACAAGCGTTCAGAAGGTTTCCAAAATATGTGATGCCTACAAACAGTTGGAGCTGAGGCAAACAGTAATGTTTTCTTTAATCGTATCATGGCAGTGAATAAACACTGAGTGTCACGTACCTGAACAATCCAGTTCTCTGGCCACTAGTCCAGAGAAATGGTCAAGTTTGTTGGTAAGTAACTGAATTTTCCTGATAAGTTCTGTGTAATAGAGATAAGAGAGCGATATCTCTTTATTGTCATTGCCAATAGTACACAACGAAATTGGAAACTGTACCACGTCGGCACAACACAACACAACACAGTAACTTAAAGTGGATTTTTTTTTTTTAAGTGAAAGAAATAAGTGATAGGTAGGCCTTTGATCCCACAAGCAAAACTGCAAAACTACAAAAGTGAAAGTGAAACGGCAACATGCACAGAAGGACCACCCCAGCTATCGACATCACACAACCGTGACTTAAAAATACCAACAAGAAGTCTACCATATCTCCAGGAAAGTTGTCCTCCTCTTTAAAATGAGCGCCAACCATATTTTTCCATGACAGATCGACAACTCGGCCTTCTATCAGTACTTTTTGCACACACTCATGGTCTTTATGTTTACAGCGTGCACCCACTGACATGGATGCGTGCACAAAAGTAATGTAAAATAGTTTAACAAATTGCCTTCTCTCTTGGAGTAATTAAGTAACATACTGCATTACTTTTTAGAAATTAGGGTTAGGGTTAGTTCTGTGTAATATGTGTAATACATTACTTTATTTAAGGAGTAAACCCAACACTGATCACAACAAAGAGGTCAAATACCTGTATATGTCTGTTGTCCTTCTTAATGAGTGGGCCAGTCGAAACAAAACGTTGCATGAACATTGTCACATATACAGCAATTTTGAAATTCTGTGTTTAAATATTTTTTTAATAAAAGATTTATTATAAATATTCCAGTTATATATTATATTCATTTCATCATCCCCCTGCAAATATAATGTCACGTTCTCGTTGTGGTTCTGTTTCACATGTCAAATCACTCATACATAACTTAACAGTCACCCAAATTTTTAACCACAAAGTATTTTGCTCACCACTAAATATGAAATAAATAATTTGACAAACACCTGCGGGTAGGTTTTTAAAGATTTCAACACTTGAAATATATATTAAGCTTTAAATAACCAACAACCAGATTGAATATCTATCCTGCCACTGTTTCTGTGAACGGATGGTAAATGAGAGGCATACTGTGAGCCGCTAAAATGTTCACTTTAACTTACATAAGTCTGGTGGACCAAACCTTCAGTCTGACCCTACAAACATCAACATCAGATCTGTCTTGTATGTATTGGGGGAAACAGTGGAGTGGAGAGAAATCACCTGTGATCTTGTTAGGTTCAGTAGCTTGAGCCTGTGTGTGGATCAGAGTGTGTGTCCCAGATCCCAAGGAAGGAGCTGTGGCTCGGATTAGTTAACCCTGTCTCACCCAGGTTGCTGGGCAGCCTTATCCCCGCGGGATAAGCCTTTAATGAGTTCACCGCCTTCTTCTCTCTCTTTTTTCTCCCTCTCTCCAGGCGTTTTCATTTCAGCTTGGGCTTTTGCTTACTGGTCATATTTTTGTTCTTTATTTCATCTTTTTTCCTCCTTCATAGTTCCTTTGCTTCTCTTGCTATCCTATGTCTCACAGCTTCACCCCAAACTGCCATTTTCTTTCTTTTTTTCTTCCAGTCTCTCTGTTCTTCCTCCTCCACCCCAACCCCCACCTCTCAGCATATGTTCTTCTGGGTCAGGATTAGGGACTTTCTTGTTCATCAGTTAAAGAGAGACAGAGCGATAAAGTGCAGCTCGGAACAAGAGGGAAAATTCATGCATACCCACGCATAGAGAGGGTACTTCCAAAAGCTGCGTCTTGTAGGCCGGGGTTACATTTTTCATAACAACCTTGTCCTTTGGCATTCATGCTGTTGTACCTCTGATTTATTTATGTGCACTTCACACCTCGTTTGTAGCTCGTGTAGTAGGGAAAGTAGCAATTTGTTTGAGTTGATGTAGAACAAAAAGCATTGCTCACACCTCCATAAAAGGCAGCAGAATGGTCTCAGGAGAGCTGTTGCTACTGTATCTGACCGACAGCCACTCGGTCTGGCAGAGGTCTGCTTGTGAGGGAGTCGGCTTGTCTGTTTAGGGTAAAGAAGGTGCCTGCTGCTACTTTTGGTAAGAAATTGAGCAGGCTGAAGACTCACTAAATACATTGTAAGTATTCCTGAAAGATACTCAGAGACCATAATAAAAACAGCTACAGACTACCCACTCCTCGTGGGGGTCCCCAGTTGGATTAGCCAAATTCTCGGAAGACAGCAAAAGGACCCCCACTGCCACATGTGAAGCAGGCTCAGAGATAAACGGGAAGGGGGGGGAGTGAGGGAGACCTTGTGATCCAATTGTCAGCTTTTTCATCTCACCTGTGTTTTGCTCTGTGCGTGTTTTAACGGGTTCCCTGGAGATGATGTAGCACGGGTTTTGTAATTGGATCTCTGAGCATGTTTGAGTGAGTATGTGTGTGTGGATGTGGGACTTTTGCATCCAATTCACTGCATTATTCTGCGCTGATGAATGAAAATTTCAAAGAGCTGAGCCATCTTCTGCTGAAAGTTGATGGTGATTTTTTTTTTTTTTTTAGATTTGTAAAGTGTTATCTTCTAAATTAGTCACAACAGACTTAATATAGACCATTCAAGGGTCACCTCGGGGTTAACCTTACATTGACCCAGGCTAGTTTTAAGTCCCAGAAGTTATGAGCACAGTGAATATAAGCAGATAAAATAGGATTGAAGCACTCTAAGCTCATCTATCGCAGGGACCCCCTCTGTTCAGGCTTAAAGGCCGATTATGGCATATGATATTGAATCCTCTTTGGGCTGTAGCCATTGTGTGTGTGTGTGTCACTTTTTTTGTGTGTCAAACACTATGTGTTTATATGCGCTTGCATTGGGACAATTCATTTGTCTGATGATATACCGGCCATTGTTCGACCTTGTGTCGAGGGGCTTTTACGCCCCTCGGGGTGGGGTCAGGAGTTCAGTACTGTGCTAAGTAATGACCTTCAATCAACATCAATCACTCACCCATGAGATGCATGGCTGCTTCCATCTAGCCCAGGTAGGGGAGAGCTGATTATGCCCTCCTGATTATGCCATTCAGACTTTTTTGGTAACAGTGGCTCAGAGTAATAAGCAAACCTTTACTGTGGGAATTGTTAATGGCATCGGCATTTCAAGGTCAGTGGAACAACACATGACCATAAATTTGTAGCCAATTTCATACCTGTTGTTTGCTCTAATGAGTGTTCCTGTTCCTTCCACTGTTGCTCTGTTTATTAACTTTCCCCTGAACCATTACTGATTTCAACGTAAAACAGAGTTGGAGCATAAACCTTTTTCCGTCTCAGTGCAAATAGGCAGGGTGCTGCTGTTTAGGTGTAAACACATAGTACAGGTCAGCTGGAGGAAATGTTGTTATTTGATAAGTCCGACCCTTTCAGAATGCCTGATAAAAACTGATGACTGATGGTCACCGTGATGGCAAAACTGCATCTTCCTGCAGGTATCTCCGGCTCTGGATCAGTACGTTCCGGATCTGTTATGTTTGTTGTTTGTGGTTTTGTCTATGCTCTTCTTTCTCTTTCATTTTTTCTCTCACCCCAATCAGTCAAGGCAGAAGCCCTGCTTCCTGAAAGCACTTCTTCCAGAAGTTTCTTCCTCCTAAAAGACAGTTTTTTTTGTCCTCACTGCTGACACCAAGTGCTTGCTCATAGGAGATGTTTTGATTGAGAGGTTTTTCCTCTATTATAACTTTCTGTAATGTTGTAGCTACTTTGAAGTGATCAAAATAAGGTTTTTTCTTTTTTTTCTGTCATACACAGTTAGGCTTATATGTTTTTCGACAATGACAAATTTACACATTTTCCATCTGTACACAACCATAGTGAATTTGAACTCATGGCACCTGTTCCCTCATTATTCTATATCAGATTAGGCAGACAAAATATGTGGAGTGTTGAATTTTTGTTTGATAGCTGTTCACTGGCACTGTCTACATGAGGTCCAATGAGATATTGATGAAGCAAGCCATCATTAGGTTGAAAAACCAAAAGAAACCTATCAGAGAAAAAGGAAAAGTTTTAGCAGTGACTAAATCAACAGTCTGCTACAGTCTCATAAAGAAGGAATAAACTGACCAGCTCAGCAACACCGAAAGGAGGACCACAGTAAACAACTAAAGGGGATGATGAAAGATTTATTTACAGGGTTGAATTTTTTTTTTTTTTTATCAAGTCAGGAAAACTCACAAAAAGATACAGTACTGTACAAAAGCTTGAGCCACCCCTCACTTCTTTATTGATTGCTTCCAAGAAGCAAGACTTTCTTCTTTTTTTAAAGTAAGGTTTTCTGACAATTTTATGTCGCAAAAAACATAATTTATTCCAGTGTCTTCAGTTAAATCTACAAAAAGATAAGGTACCAAAGGTACCACCGTTTGACAGACATAAAATAGTACTTTTGTATCAACAAGATGATTCACATTCACATTTTTTGGCATGGTGGACAGTGTGTCCTTAAAAAATTTGAGGAAACTGGACAAGTAGAGGACAAAAGAAGTGGTAGGCCTTAAAAAAATATCTACAGCATATGTACAGTATCTGAAAGTTGTGTTCTTAAGGAACAAGAAAAAATAAAGTAAAGACCTGACACAGGACCTGAGAGATACATCTGGCCCTTCAGTTAAAGCATCATTCTTAAGGTAGGGATACAGGAAGAAAAGGGTGAGGTGTACTAAATTACACAAGACATGGACTGAAAATTAGTCACAAGAGTGAGTGATGAATCCATGTTTGTTCAAATAATCTAAATTGTTTGTTCAGATTATCATCTATTGGTACGGAGAAGGTCAGGACATAAGTACAACAAGAATCACCCCTGACACTCATCTCCACCCATTCCAACCTGTTGCACTCTCTTCTAGGGTTGCCAACTTTTTAACTATCAAATAAGGGACACTGTGGCATGCCAGAAGCACAATGCACAACCAGCTGGGCATAGTGTAAATATGTACTGTATGCAGTATTGGGGAGTAACAGAATACATGTACCGGCGTTACATATTTAAAATGCAAAATATGAGTAACTGTATTCCATTACAGTCACCGTTTAAAAAGGTGGTAATTAGTGTAAATGACCCAGATTATTTGTTCTATTTGATATTTTTCAGATACTTAAATCCCTGAACGAATTATACCTAACAATATACACTTGACTCTTATTTTGAAATTCGGAACGGGCAACTTCCGGGAAGGAAGAAAAAACGGCTACTGTTTGCTCACCAGAAAACGTTAATGAAAAAGTTATTGTTTTCCATCCATCTTTAAATTAGCATCTAGCTGGAAGGCGAACAGGTATGTTTGTTTATTGTACTTGTTGTTTACATTTCGGACAATTTGTAAATTTATTACTTGATTGTTAACAAGTTTCTGAGTAATCTAGTAGGCTGATGCTAGCGCCTTCTATGCCTTTTCTGTGAATTATTTAGCATAGGGGAAACGTAGTTATAACAAGTGAATGTTTATTTTGTTTTATATTATGATTACAGCTCTTACGATGTGTCTGTGGTAACTTGTGAATAAATGGGTTGGAATACCCCACCATGGTCCATCCGTTATGATCATTGAGTGCATCGTCTGAATAAAGTCCGGCTGGAATGCTACAGTACTC
>VVHJ01031761.1:6155-17889 GCA_015107715.1 Tylochromis polylepis
TTTTTTTTTTTTTTTTTTTTTAAATGTGTGAGTAATTCAATATGTGGAGAAATGCAGGCGAGGAGAATCCCGCCTATTTTCTCCAGCTGCACTAAAACAGTGTGGAGAAAGCTGACGATTACTGTACATGTGTAACTAAGTGTTACATATACACAACTAAGGAATTAAGCAGGGGGGGACCATAGTCCTCCTTGCTAGGGAATGTCATCTGGGGTAGCTTTCATTCACAGGAAAATTTGGCAAAGCTGTTATGTTATCACCATTGTCATTAAGAAAACAAAACAACAAAAAAACAAAACAAATAAAAAACCAACTATACTATATCTGACAAAAAACAAAGCTGAATATCTTAAAGTATCATTATAGAAATACGCTTATTTTCTAAGGCCACAGCCAGTAGCTAGGCAGCTTTTGTTTATAACTGAATTTTAAGTAACTGTACACCGTTTTTAACCTTCATATAGAGTAATAAAGCTAGCCTGTTGCCCTCTTCATAATCCCAAACTAACATTTCACCCTGCTAGTTCCAGCCTCAAACTGAATTGACAGACTGGTATCTATCTCTTTATTCTACTCTTGGAAGAACTTTAGCGTCGAGATTACAAAACAGACCCACTTCATTATCAGATGCACATAACCCCAGCCATAATTGTCTTCTGGGTATAATTACACTTAAGGCTTCTCTGATTCTTCAGAGCTTTTTTGGAGGACTATACAAATGTTTTGCGATACCCAAACTGGACTGGAACATTCAAACTAAACTCATGCCAAGCTCCCCAAGATGAGTGAAAATTGGTATATTAAAGTCAATAAATAAATCAAAGAATTTTAACCTGGAACTAAGATGTTCCTTTCAAAGGTCTACATGACCACACATTTGGTTCACTGTGCAGGATCAGACCATGTTGGTTTGGGTGTTTGGGCTGCGACTCTGCAGGTCCTGTACTTGGTCAAGAACCCAGTTGATGTTCGGTCTCTCCTGAGGATTTGACACCATTATAGAGCTCAGCAGCATCTGCAGACCCTCTGAGTATCTGGGTACAAGACAAATACCAACTTTAGGTTTGATACATTGAGTTACCCCTCACTTCTTTAGGTTTTGGTTCCAAGAAGTCAGAATTTCTTGTAAGCTTTTTCACTCAGTTTCAGTCCAGTCCTTGTACCGAGCATTTTCAGAGGAATGTTTTTGTTTGTTAAGCCACTTAACACTGACATATATGAATGATTCAAGCAGAAAAAGGCACCTAACTCAAGGGATGAACCAGTGTTGTGTCTATAAATAACAGACAACTCAGCAAGTTAAACCCCATATTAAATGGTTATTTTAGGCACTTTGTTAACAGCAGCATGTCACAACTTTAGTTCAATCTTCAAAAGAAAAAAAAAGAAGCCAAAAATAACACAGTTTGACAGGCATAAAAATTATATTTTTACACAAACAAGATAATTTCTAAAGAGCTGTTAGCTGAAAACTTGGTGTATCTCAGCAGAAAGAAGAAACTGGCAAAGTGGAGGACAAAAGAAGAAGTGACAGGGCTACAAACTATCTACAGCGGCTGAACAGTATCTGAAAGTCATGTCCTTAAGCAATACAAATAAATAAATGAATAAATAAAAAATTACAGCAAAGAACTATCATAAACAGACCCTTCAACTGATACAGCCAGTGTTGACTGAAACCTAATCAGAAACAGTCTCAGTGGCTGTCAAGAAGCAATTGTTAAAGAAGGGGAGGGGGAAAAAAACAAAACAAAACAAAACAAAAAAACCACAGGGAGAAAAGGATGAGGTTGGCCAAACTGCACAAGAACTGGACGGAAAATCAGTAGGAACAGGTCTTATGGAGTGATGAATCCAAATTTGATAATTGCGGTTCAAATCTTAGTATGTCTGGAGAAGCTCAGGAGAGAGGTACAATCGAGTGTCTCCACACCAATCTATGAAGCATGGTGGCGGCTCGGTCATGATTTGGGGCTGCATTTCAACCAGTGGTGTTGGAGAACATGTCAAAATTTGTGAAATTACAAACACAGAAAAGTGTGGTCAGATCCACCATACAATGCCATGATGAAAGGATCTGATTGGCAATGGTTTCATTTTTCAGCATGAAAATGATCCCAAACACCATCAGTCATGGACTGGCCTCCTCAGAGCCCAAACTTCAACATTACTGAAGAACCATTCCTGAAGACGACTTAAAGAAATGACAGAAAGCTTGCCTAAGAGAGTTCAGGCTGTGTTGAAGAATAAAAGGTCGTCATACCAAATCTTGACTTTCAAACTTATTAGAACTGCTGCACCTTTTCCCTATTTTCCTATCAAAGTATGATGAAATGAGGGGTAGCTTAAGCATTCTGCACCGGACTGTATTAAAGTTAAGCATGCACAATTTTCATTAATAGTGAAAAGGTTTCCAGGGTGTAGCCAGGCTCACAGTCACACAGCTTGTTTTTAAAAATTAAAGAGAAATTGAATTTAGTTTTCTTGTACTACATTTGAGAGGTCAGTTACCTTAATGGAACAGTACCAAAGAAAATTCAAGTAGAAAAAATTCTTGGTTAGGTAATTTTTCCTGTTACTATGGGTCTTAAAATCAGTTGCACGTCATTAGAACTGTAACATGCTTTTATTCTCCAGGGCTTCTCAATGCAAAACCATTGTTTTTTCCTACTACTCCTCAAAGCAGTAACAGAAACATTTCGATAAATAGGAAACTTTCAAGTTACAGCCTGAAGACTGACCTGCAAGAGGGAGGGATGGATACCGGATTCTGGACAGCCAGAGCAACACTGTCTCCCTTCTGAAATATCAGATCATATGGCCCTTCCAACATCATCATACAGTAAAGCACACAGCCAAGTGACTGGACAGGTAGGGACAGCAAAGCACAAGAAAGAGGTTTAATTTGTGAGTGACATTTACTGATAACAAACATGCGTAACACAGACTAGCCAAGATGAACAAGGTCTACACAGCTTTACCCAGATATCAGTGCGCTCATCTATAATGCAGTGGCTCTCAACATTGAAGAGTTCAGGAGCCCTGTAGGAAATGGTGCACCGCTGGGCAGCCCAGTCCTGTATGGTCATGGCTTCTCTGGATCCTCTTACCTGGAAAAAGTCTTTTTTTTTTATTAAATCCATCGTGGGTTAAGTAGTTTAGGGGCTTTAGTGTTAACACCATTGGATGGATGTGTTAAAGAACCATGAAGTAGCTTCCAGACATACAAAAAGCAAATCTAACAATAGAAACTATGAAAATGAATTATTTGCTCAAAAGTCAAATGTGCCTCTGCTCATTACACAGTCCATTACGTTTAAAAAAAAAAAAAAAAGAGAGAGAGAGAAAGAGAACAGCTGTGTTCTGAGACAGACAAGACAAACTCCACAGAGGCGTAGCAGGATAACCTAAATATGAGCTTCACTACTCTGCCATCTAATGGTGGAGCTCAGCAACTCAGCAACATTTAAATAAAGGCTGAAAATTACTTTCCAGTATAAACAAACACAATAAAAGTAGTGAGGATGGCAATTTGTTCTTACACCTACAGAGTACAAAAATGCTGTGGAGACCAGTATCACCTCAGGCTTCAGTTAAACTAACTAGGTCCTGTTTTTTCACAATATAATGCGACAAATCTTAAAAAAAACCTTCATAGACCCTGGATTTTACCTCAATCCTGGCACGGTTCATTGAGCCAAGGTCCATCAGAACTGGCCTGTCATCCTCATCCAGAAGCACATTTGTGGGTTTTAGGTCTCTGTCAAATTATAGCACACAGCATGCATTTAGATGTAGAAAACTCTGTCGAGTTAAAAACAAAACACACAAAAGGTGCTCTTTGGAAAAGCAGGCTGACTATGGCATCAAGTCACTCAGGCCTGCAGACCTGTTGCTGGCCATCTAGCAACAACTAGTCACATGGGTAAGCTACAAGGAGTAAAAATGCTGTGAAGTCCCACATAAAGAGGGAAATCTGGTCACTCTAGCTGAAAATGACATTTTGATGACAACCAAACTACCTTTAGCTTGTTTTTAAAAAGAAGTACAACTATTTAGACAAAGTCCCACATTTTGACTGGTTCTGCAAGACATGCACTTTTCTAAAGTCTGGTATTTAGTCAGTGTGTATGAAGGAAAGGATTTTTTAAATATAGTCACACTAGCCTGTCTAATGTTATACCCAAAGTTCTAAGTTACCAAAAAGTCAGAAGCTTTGCAGATTTTTGTGAAAGTGATAGAAACTACAACAAAGAAAATGAAAAGGTAGTATATAGTGAGAAATTAGTTTTTCTAAAACGTTATTTTTAAATTTTGCACCAGAACAATTATGCTGTGAAGAGACACCGTATGTGTGCATGTGTCATAACTTGCTAAAAATAGCTAAAATTGTCAGATATGAGATATATAGATGCATCCCTACTGAAACCTATTTAGTATTAAGTTGGCAAGAAAGTTTAAAAGGTTACATTCAAATATATTGCATTTGACCACCTCCCAGCATTGTTAACGTGTCCCACTTTGACCCACACGAACACTGTGTTTGTCCCATATTTAGTTTGTTGGAATCTAGTCAAGCTATTTTCAGCTGACCAACAATAAACACAATGTGGCAATGAGCTGCAAGACACACAACTGGTTCAACTTGTTTAAGTGGTGAAAAACAAAAAAACAAAACATAAATATTCTGAAGCTTTCTAAAAGATACAAATTAGGGATTTTTCCCCCCTTTATGGGAGCAATGAATCTGAATATGGCATTCTTTTTTAGGCCATAATGTGTTAAAAATGATCTGGTATTTCTTTTGAAATGTGTGAAACATGATCTATGCATGTAGTGCGCTAGCTTGGCATTTCTGCACCACCATGCACTGCTGCTGAAAAACTGCATATACCCAAGTCAAAAATAAACAGATCCAAAGTAAGCTTACAAAGTTTTAATCAAATAATGCATAACTGCACAATGATGGTTATTTTTTTTTCCAGATATTTTCTTATTCACCATCTCAGTTAGTTGGGGATTACCTGTGTGCATAGCCTTTGTCGTGAATGGCCCTGAGTCCAGAGCAGATACCACGAAAGATTTGCAAAATCTGTTTTTCAGGCATTGAGCTCCCCTTGTCTCTGAGCTTCTCCAGAACAGACCACAGACTGCCTTTCTGTTTGCATAAACACACCAGCATATCAGACCAAGATCATTTCCTTCAAGATTGTGCTAATGATAACTGCTGCAAAAACTTACTCTCATATATGGCAGAAGTAACCAGGCTTCAGTCTTGCCTCCATGATCAACAAAGGCATGTGCAACCAGGCTCAAGACGTTGGGGTGGTTAAACATCTGGTGCATCTCCACCTCTGTCTGAGCCTCTTGGCGACCCTCACGGTCATGACATAGGATCCTCTTCAGGGCATAGAAGTGCCCATCCTTTACCCCCTCAACCAGATCAACAAAACTGAACCCACTGAAAAGAGAAAAAGGTTTATGAATGCAAAACTGACTTAAAAGGAAAGGAATAGTGACATGCCATACACATTTGCTTTTGTTTAATTCTCATAAAAAGTGAACAAAGGAGGTGAAGAAAAGAGTGCAGGTAGGGTGGAGTGGGCTGAGACAAGTATCGGGGAATTTATGACAGAAGGACAGCATGAATCAAAGTGAAGATTTGCAAGATGGTAATGAAACCCGCCATGATGTATGGCTTGGTGACTGTGATACTAACAAAAAAGAGGATTAAAAAAAAAAAAGAGCTGGAGGTGGCAGAGTTGAAGATGCTAAGATTTTCATTGGGAGTGACCTGATTGGACAGGATTAGGATTGAGTGCATCAGAGGGACGGCTCAGGTTGAGTGGTTTGGAAACACAGTTAGAAAACAAAGATTGTTTGGACATGCGCAGAGGAGGGATAGTAGAGGCAGGAGGAAAAGAGGAAGGGCACAGAGAAGATTCATGGATGTAGTGAAGGAGGACATACGAAAGGCTCATGTGACAGAGGAAGACTCTATGGCTAAGGTGAGATAAAGGGAGATAACCACTGTGGTGACCCCAAAAGGGAACAGCTAAAAGAAGAAACAGGAGCCAAAAAAAATGTAATAATCAACAATGCATTAATCCATCTGTCATTGCCTTCTGATTGCCCCAGCAAATCTGAGGTTATAAACCTGATTCGTCCCTATTAAAATAATCAAGAGATTGTATAGTAGGGCTGTGCGATATGACCAAAATCTCATATCCCGATATAAGACATTTCTTCTCCCGATAATGATATATATCACAAAATAGTGCATTTTCTGTAAATTCTGTGAATCTTGGGCAACTTGACCTGTGTGAAGTGTTTTCAGATGGGCGTTGTGTACCTGGAGTCGAGGGTTTTAACCGATGTAAGAAACTATATATTTTTAGATATAAGTTGTAACGGCCGCCATTTTCTTTGTGAGTATTTATTACATGGCGTGCTACGGGGAAAAGCCTTTTCTAACGTTTGAGTCTAAGGTTTATTTTGAGCACCTGATGGCACTTTTTTGCTTCTCATCCGTAAACTCGCTCCATACTCTTCCACATGATTCTTGCATAGGTGGTAGAAGAGGTTTATCGTGTTTGAGTCTGTGGTGGGGACTGGTTTGCGGCATAATTTGCATAGCACAGTTTTCTGGTCCATGTCAGACGTTTCATAACCAAACCATGTCCATGCTACAGAGGTAGCCCTTCGTTTAGGAATAAGGTCCTCGATTTGTTTTGACTGGTCCTTCTGTTTGGCGCTATCTGGTTCTGCCTCATCTTCACTGGCCATGCTGGTATTCTCTGTGCCTGCATCCAAGTGGTGACCATCCAAACGATGAAAAAAATATTACTGTAAACAGTGTATTTTGTGACACCACGAAACAAACGATAACATATAATATGAAACGATAGATGTTTTAATTTCATCATATCGCACACCCCTAGTGTATAGGGTCTGATTACAAACTAACAACCAGTGCCCATGTTCCCTGTAATGAGAGAAGCTGTCACCAAGTGCAGCAGTGAGACTCATGAATGAAGGTCACAGTGATGAGCTACATCAGGACAACACTTACAAGATTAATTATTCATTTGTTTCTTTTTTTTTTTAAATTTGGGATTTGGTGACATAAAATCTTAATGATATACTTCTGCGTAGCTAGAGTCATACATCGTGAAAATGTTTTCTTACCCTTCGTCGAGCTTCTGGACAAAGTAATACTTTTTGTTATCAATGGTGATGGAGGCACGGGAGCATACGCACATTGTCTGTCCCATCTTGGCTGGTACATTGTCTTAGGGCAAGCTTTTAAGGGCCTGGGAATTTAAAAACAAACAAACAAACAAACAAAAGCAAAACGACAACAAAAGACAAAGTTATCCACGGGTGACAAAAATACATGAAGTCTTTCAATTGTGCTAACTATGTAAAAGTAACCGTTACTGGAAGTAATCTAAAAGATATCAGCCCTGTATATAAAACACACTGGATCTTACAGAGCTAATAAATTGTAACACAAATGTTAGGTTAGCCAACACAGCATTACATTAACACGTAGCATAGCTGAGCATAGCAAAGCTACAACAGGTAATGTTTCACATTAGGGTCAACTTTTAATATTAGCTCAAGTCGACGTGTAGCTTTACCTAAATGCCTACAAGCTATAAATAACACGCTATGCGATTAAACTCGTTAAGTTCCTTATTCTTACCAGTTTCTGTTACCAGGTTAGCTCGCTGTCATATTGCTACGTCCATTTTCCTCTTCTTCTACCATCAGAGTGGGAGGGTTGTTCTGCCAACAGCGCCAGAAGACGACTACCGGTGAATTTGAGTGGCGATATAATGGCGGATAACGAGCGTAAAAGGAGGGGTAGCACCGACGACAGAGGTGATATGTGTGCTGTTTTACAGTGTATAATATGGTTGAAAAATATAAGGTAGTCAGTGTTAGCTTGATATGCCCCCTGTTCATTAAAACTAAGAAGAGACGTTAGCGGAACATCTCTTAAGACAACTTCATGCTAGGTAGATATGCTTGCTAATGACAAGTTAGCAGTTAACATTGTGTTGACGTTAACCGATTTAGGTGCATGTCAGATGTACTGTTAATTTACAAATGATAAACCAAAGGCACCACTCTTTATTACAGTCCACTGTTTTGTTTTCACCTTCCTAACTCGCCGGTTTAGCTGGTGTGCTATTAGCTAACTAATGCTAGTTAGCACTAGTCTCTTAGCTTGGCGTTACCTGGTCTCATACATCATGTAGAGTGCTTCAAACACCAAACTGTGATAAGGTTGCGACTTGCTACGCACACAGTCGTCAGGTGGATTGATAAAACACCAAATTAAATGGTAGAGTGGTACTTATGTTACCGTTGGTTCATTAATGGCTAGCCATACAGGTAAAGATGATGGATTTAATAACGCCCAGATCCCAGGAAACAGTTGTTCACCCTGGTGAGTTGTCTTGCCTCAAGCAGGGCCGCAGGAGGAGGGAGGCAGAGTGAAAACTAAGCCTGTCTCTTGTAGCACTGTGGGGGGAGAAGGGACCGCAGTCAAACGCACATCCCAGCATCTCACCCACGAAGATGAAGAAGAGTCCTCAGCAGACCCACCAGCACCAACCAAAGTCTCCAAAATAGGCTTCAGCATGAGCAGTCAATTGGGGAAGAAAACAAACCCAATATCTATTAAACTGGGAGCACCGGTGAGTATGTGAGACTGTACACTAACACTGTGCAAAGGCTGCTTTATGTAAAAAATCTGTACCGTATTATTATAACGGGTGTTGTAACACGCATGAAATTGTTGTAGATACTGGTTGAATAGCATAAAAGTTAGAGCATGGGATTATAAATGATCATGGCATACTGCTCAGAAAAGTCCTAAAGAGGATACAGGCTGAAGTCTTTAAAAGTTATAAAGACATGTAATTTGAATCTGGCCGCCAGTGTGAAAGGTGTTGAAACAATATGGAATTAACCTCATCCAAGTTTTACATCTTGCCATTTTTGTGCTTTTATGCAACGTGAATGCAATCGCACTTATTGGACCTAAGAATCGAATGACTAGCTCTGGATAATCAGCAGTCACTATGACGGTTACCCCACAAAACACATTTTTATCCCTATTTTCTCAATTTTATATATGTATTTATATGTATATTGGTGATGTTAATATCCAAAATATCAGAGGTCAGCTTCACTTTGACCTTGTGTGTTGTTACAAAAACCTCTTTATTCACTGCTATAATTCAGAAGCTGAAGGAAGGATTGTGATTTCTGAGTAGAGAGGTGTGATGCTTGATGCTAGGTTGTGGTGTTTTATTTTTTTTCCTAATTGTCATGTCCCCAAACCTGTTTTTAGAAGCCCAAAGAGACTGCACCATCACTTCCTCCAAAAAAGCCCGGCCTAGCATCCGTTTTTAACGAAGATGATGATGTAAGTGCATGTGCATGCAGGAATGTCACGATCACACAAATGCTTGAACAGTAGATGTTCATAGGCTGACATTAACTTTCTCTTGACATGTAGAGTGAACCTGAGGAGATGCCTCCAGAAGCAAAGATGAGAATGAAGAACATTGGCAGGTACAGACTATGCTTTATAATTTTGCCCTTAGCTTCTATGGTCAGCTTTGAAGTCTTTAATTTCTTTACTTCTGTCACCTTTTCAGGGAAACACCAACATCTGCAGGACCTAATTCCTTCAACAAGGGCAAACAGGGATTTTCCGATCATCAAAAACTTTGGGAAAGGAAGCTAAAGTCCCAAGCAGAAAACTTGTAAATGACTACAGCAAATTTTGTCACTACTAGCTAATTTTGTATAGGTTAACCATGTCAAATATCAGAGAAGGCTCAGATAATTAGTCATTAGAGTCTTAGTTTTTCCAACTTCTCTGTGGGTCTGTGATGATGAATACTTTAAGCCTGCTATGATTGTGACCGAATTTGCATTTCCACTTTGAAATACTGGTTGACCTCTGTGTAAAAGGAACTGGTGATGAAAAGAAATTCCCCAGTATGATGGCTACAATTTTATTTGCTTTTTCAGGTTAATGAGGAAAAAAAAATCTCTCACCTTACACACCACATTTTCCTTTGCTCTTATCCGAAGCTGGTGAGCAAGTGTGTTGCTTGCTTAATTTCTGTGTAAAAATGTAAATAGGAGTGCCACAGTGTTTTATTTTTAAAATGCCACAAATCAGAGTGTGAGACCCATGCTATCTTGAGTGTAAATACACTAGACATAGGCATGAGTTTGTCAGTTTCGGACCCTTGGTTTTTACCGGCTGTGCCACCTCAGAAACATCTGTGTTTGTTATGCTTGCTTTCTTTTACCCAATCAGGCTAATTGCTGTAGAAATGTGTCTGATTTCATTTTTCTGTCCAAAACTAATATGACTGTAGTTGACCTCTGTGTGAAACCCAGACTCAAGTGGCCATGATTTGGATACCAGGGTGCGGGTAACAGTGCTCTTGATATGTTTTAAGTTGCACCTCACTGATATGCATTGTGCTTTACAGTCTGGAGGAAATCCATCTTGATGAGAAATATGAACTTTGAATTTCTGTGGGTTGAGTGTTCTGTTAACATCCCCTAATAAATTCAATCAACATTTGTGCTGAAATCTGTTTCCATTAAATATTTCCTTTTTTTTAAAATGTATATTTATAACCCAGTCAATACTTTCTCTGTAAAATGTGAAACCAGGTATATACAAATACTCAGGGACACTAATAAAGTTTTTTTAAATTTATTTATTTATTGTATTACTAGTACAAATTTGGTATACATCTTTTTAATGCTTCACTTGTGATAGTTTATTTTGCAACGTTTAAGTGACAAATGCTTATTTTTGTTTTAGATATGAATATCCTACAGTACCATATGCTGAGTGTATAGAAGGTGACTCACCCTTTTTTTCCCCCCTCCCTAAATGTTAAAATGATAGTTATAAATCTACATATGTGTCATGGAAATTTCCTTAACACAAGTTTTTGTTCTGGTCTTTAGAATCAGAATACATTATTAATGCCTGGGAGAATTTTTTTTTATTGCAGACACTCAGAGAATAAATATGAATGAGAAACTGTAAGCTCTATATAAGAAAAATAAGTAAAAAGCAAAACCAAGATGTATTTCAAAGTTACTATGCACAATATACACATGAAAATATTTCAGGCATTATAAGACTGAGTTCTGTGGTTTTTTTGGCCACAGGTAGGATGATTTCCTTTGATGTTCTGTGGTTGAATGACTCTTGCTGAATGTGCTTGCAACATTTTAATGAAAAATATATTAAGAGAACTTTCACCTTTACGGTACACAGTAAATAAATATACTATACAGTTAAAAAAAGAAAAGTAACCTTATAAATTGTATAGTTTCTCCTGACACCAAAAATAATCATTAATGCTACCTCACTGAAACTAGCCTCACTTTGTTATTGGGCATGGTCTTCCTTAAAGATCTCCAGAAGTTGCTGTGGGAAGGTTCCCCTGATCTCCAATCTAGGCTGGGTAGCACTCTTAAGGCCCTTTGCACAAGTATAGGCAGGGGGGGATCAGGCTGGATAAGAGATGGCGAGGCTTTAGTGGTCCATAAAAGCAGGAGTTTGAGGACAGACTTTTGCAGCAAAGCCTAAAAATGTGTAAAAAAAAAAAAAAAATCAATAATGATAAATAAATGATAACAATCTAATTGTTAAAAAATTATAAATATTTTTTTT
>VVHJ01031766.1:9196-21320 GCA_015107715.1 Tylochromis polylepis
GCACCCACACACACACGCCAACACACACACACACACACACACACACACACACACACACACACACACACACACACACACACACACACACACACACACACACACACAGTAATGAAAAAAAGCCTTTTTTGTCTGCGAGCGATAAAGCCTTCTGACAGAGTCACAGCTCCCCATCCTCTCCACTAGATGGTGGTGTTCTACAGGAAATCACAGGTGACGCATAATATTCCCATTCCTGAACTCAGCTGTTTAATCTGTGTGTGTCTGTGTGCTAGAACATTTTTAAGCATACTGATGTGACTCAAATCAGTGACTCTGACATATGTTGTTGGGCTTGCAATCCTCTCGTTGGAGTACCATGCAAGCACGGCTAATGTTGTCTTCACCGGCGTCGTTAAAAGGTAGTGACAGATGTCTCGGGTGCAGATTCACATATGCTGATGTTCCACTTTTCTCTTTTTACCTCTATTCTTCCTCTTGCGCTTGCTTGTTTGACTTGGTCAAATAAGAATTATCCTGCTTCTCGAACTGAACAAAAACAAACTGTTATTCACCCTAGTTTCTTTCCCATGACACACATTTAATAAGAAAAAGACACTTTTAAAGAATTTACTTGTAATTAAGTGGCTTACATTTTTAAGCTGATGCTGGTAATGTAGTAATAATCTTCCATTAAGCCATGGCCCACTTTCACATGTGGTAAACTATTTTGTCTTAATTTTTTTCTCACAACTTCATTATTGTTGTTTGTCACTTCTGTCGCTGACACTGAATTTCTCAAACTGCTAATGTTCCCCCGCAGTGGATTTTTCCCCCCTCTCCTTTTTTTTACTCACTCACATTTTCTTGTGCATGACACTCACATGTTCCACTGTATAGTCCACTGTTGTCATGGGAGAATAACTTTTGTAGAGTTACAGTACAGCTAGTTTGTACAGTGAAGTATGCTAGAACTTTGTTTGAAGACAGAGGTAAAAGTGTTTTTGCATGACTAACATTTTTAACATTCTATTAATAATGAATAAATTATATTCACATTTAAATTTGGAGGATTTTAAAGCAATTATCTGATTGGAAAATATGCCATGCTGTTTAGTATAGACTGTCAAAAAAGTTTGGCTTTCAGTTTTGCTAAGGTAAAGTTCTAAGTCTTTTATTTAGTAACAGTTAGCAGGATCTGTGCTAGTATTAGCTGATAGCTTAGCACATCGCTCTCTTGACCAAATATGGTAACCTCTGACTCCAAAACAACGACACGGCAGCTGCCCAAAAACACTCATCTTTAGTCTTTAATCCAATACATAGCTACATTCATCCATCTTTTGTATACAGTCTATCATCACAACACACCTATTTAAAATTCTGAAAACCACCTATGGGGGACAAGGACAAGTGAGAAGATCCTGCCTTAGTAATGTGGATGAATGGATGTTTTAGATTCCCATCTGTGTGTCTTATCTAGATTTAGTAATCTACATTTTGCTGGGTCACTGCAAACTTTATCAAAAAAAAAAAGTTCATTGCTTTATTTGTGCATTAATTCCCACCAGCCATGGAGTTAATTTAGTTCTTTCTTTGTCTAGTTTTGAATGGGCACTCCAGAGCATTAAGACTTCTGTTAGTGGACAAATAACAGTCCAATCAGCTCAGTGAACACAAATCAAAACTCATTAAAAGCTCCCTTTGTTAAACAAACACTGCCATGAACATGTTTTTACATTGTTTTCAGGAGAGTTTTGGTGCAGAATGTGATTTTCATTCAAATCATTCCTCATGGTTTAAGGAATGATGTGGTTTTCTACTATGTTTCTTGCAAGTGGTTTAGCAGCAGCAGAATGAGGTGGTGTGATGATCTCATAAAGCAGCATGTGCAGTAGAAACCCATTGTTAGTCTGTCCTGTCCTGATATTTGACCGGCTGTTATTAGTATGAGTGGTGGACGAGCTCTAGTCCCCACCTGTCCTTGGTGCTAAGTCACTGTTCAAAGACTTCATTATGGGATGGCAGCCTCTTCCATCAAAAATCGAAACTCCGTGGCAAGGAAATAGACCCTGGCTAATCTATCAGACAGAGCTGCCCTCAACACCCTTCCTTGGCCGCCGACCCTATCTCGGTGGAGCCAGATGGACGGCAAATATATATATGGGTGTGTGTGTGTGTCTGAGTGTGTGTCAACCCAGAGGCTGTGTGCCTGACATCTCAGATAATGGTGACTGAGCCTGAATGTTCGATCCTCTCCTTCTCATGTGTGTGTCCATGCGTATGTGTGTGTGTGTGCGTATCCGTGCATGTGTGTGACAATCTCTTTGCCCTTCTCAGCAGATTACAGCTAGAAGTGAGTCTTATCTGTGTGCCAAGGCCTGGAGTCTAAGATGATGTGACAAGTCTCACTCCTGCTAACTTACAGATGGAGAGAGCGAGAGAGAGAGAGAGAGAGAGAAGACAGACTTTATGCCTAAAAAGATATGAACTCCTGACATCTGCGTCTAAAGCTACCTGTGGCTGATATTCAGTAGTCATTAGTTGATTGGTCCAAACGACATATATGTGGAGGTACGGGGATGTTTAGGAGAGAGGGAAGTGGACTTTTTAACTGTCCTGGAGAGTGAGAGGCCAAAGAAATTGAGAAGAAGTGTTACTGGTACCAGTTTTCAAGAATAACAGTGTTGTGGAGAGTTATAGTAAGTACAGATTGATAAAGCTGATGAGCCATACCATGAAGCTATGAATCTGTTGATGCTAGGCTGAGAAGTGAGGTGATGATCACAGAGCGGCAGCATGCCTTCATCCCGAGAAAGAGCATGACAGATGTAATGTCTTTGAAAGTGTTCATCGAGAAGTACAGAAAAGGTCAGAAGGTTTTGCAAAATATCTTTGTGGATCTGGAGAAAGCATATGATAGGTTTCCAAGAACTGTGCTAGGAAGTCAGGATTGGCAGAAAAGTATGTGAATCTGGTCTGGGACATAAATGAGGACAGTGAGACAGTGGGGAAGTGTGTCATAGGAATGACAGATGGGATTACAAACAGGTACTGGCTCTGAGCCCCTTCTTGTTTACAACAGTGATTGACAAGCTGACAGATGCGATTCAGGCTGGAGTCTTTGTGGATAATGATGTTCACAGATAACATTGTGATCTGTAGTGAGAGTAGGGAGCAGGTGGGAGAGCCTAGAAAGGTGGAGGGATGCTCTGGAGCAGAGGAATGCAAGTCAGAAGAAGCAAGAAAGAATAAATGCATGTGAATGAAAAGGAGACAGGTATAACAGTGAAGATACAAGTAGCAGAGGTAGTGAAGATGGACAGTTTCGACTACTATGAGGCTGATGCTCAGATTTTTGTTGGGAGTGACCAAAATGGACAGTATTAGAAATTAGTATATCAGAGAGACAGCTCAGGTTGAGTGCTTTGAAGACAATGTTAGAGAGTCAAATAATGAGATAGTCTGGACAAAGAATGCTGTATATCGAGCTGCCAGGCAGAAGAAAATAAGAGTGATCACAGAGGAGGTTCATGAACCTAGTGAAGGAGGACATGCAGAGGGGTGGTGTAACAGAGGAGGATGCTGGGGATATGGTCAGATAGAGGAAGATGATTAGGTTGTGTTAAAGTATAAAGGTGGTCGGGTGCCAGTTTAGCTCACTGGGATGAGCAGGCGGCCATAGGCCACATGGCTGAGAGTGGCGAGTCCGAAGCCGACCCTGCGGCCCTTTGCCGCAGGTCTTCCCCTCTCTCTTGCTTTACTGCACTGTCTAATAAAGCCAGGAAAAAGGCCAAAAATAAAGTATTAAAATAAAAAAAAGAATAAAGTTGGTCATGCAAAATACTGTCTTTCAGGTTGTATATAAAGAAAGTGCTGCATAAAAAGAAATGAGGGCTTATGGCTCAAGACTTATGCACAGCACCATAAACGCTAACTAAGCTGCATGTACTGCTGTACTAGTCTAAGCCTGCTCAAGAGAGAAACACATGAGTTCACAAATACTTAGCGGACTATAGGAACAATACGTGAGCAAGGGAGTCTGTAGGGGTCCCCTCCTCCCATCAACCTCTGGTGTAATGTGAAGCTGAAGAGAAAATAGGTGCCCCTCTCCAAAAAGGGGGACTGCTTTATTGGAAAAGAAAAATGAGCTCCCTTAAATATACTGTATTACCCGGTATACCTTTCAGACAACTTATTAGAAACATGTAGAGTACAGGAAGAGTTAAGGGTACACTAAAAGGTAAATTGTAGGAGATGTAAGGTATTTAAATTCTTCTCCACAAGGCTGAATATATATAGAATATGTGTGAATATATTGTAAGCTACAGTACATAAATGAAAGGTTGAATTTGTATTTTTTTTTAAAGGCACCTAAAATTTCAGACCATTCAACTGAACGCTTGTGTTTTATCGTTCTGGCAGAAGCACTGAAATTGAATACTTCTGTTGAAATTAAAGTTTTCACTCACGTCATGACCAGGGTCTCATCTCCTGGCTCACTCAGAAGTCCATCAACGAACACAGAGGTGCTTGTAAAGTTGTGAATGTTCCATGTCCGTCCTTCATCAATACTGAACCTGATGAAGTGGAAAAGATGAAGTGTTCAGAATCACCAAAACAGAAGCAGAGACTTATGAAACTGTCTTCAGATATAGCAGTCACTATTTTTAAGAGAGCCTTGCACTGATGTCAGCAAATGAAATCTTAAATAGCAATCAAAAGACTAGAAACCTACATTGGACATTGAACAGCAATATAGATAAAATTATTTATCAGATACTAAATTTTATTACAGTTAGCATCATTACATAGCACATGTACTGTTAAATATTTGTGATATTAGCGCTATTGGAACATTTATGAATTAAAGTACTATTTGTCTTTTGAGATAAAACAACCAAGATATGTGTAATTTATCTGAGAAAGTAATTAATCCCATAAAATTCTGGCAATGCCATGGAAATCAGTTTCAAGTAGTTTCAAGTATCTGTATAATACATGCTTCATATGGTTATGATCGACTACCTAACATTCATATTAGCTAAACGATATTTTGTTTGCAGAGTTTTGACATGTTTTTGATGTGGAATAACTGGATACTGCACACATTCTTGCCAACAAAATGCTTATTTTACAATGTCTGACATCTCTTGGACAAGTATTAAGAAACACAAGGCATACAAAAAGTGGATTGTAAAATGTTTGATATTCCAAACATGGGAGCAGCTAGCTAGCTCCTTTGCATAGCTAGCTATATAAAAGAGTTAAGCAACATTAGTGAGATAATAGGGTGGCTGTAGCTTAGGAGGTAGAGCAGGTCATCTACTAGTCAGAAGGTTGGTTGTTCAATCCCTGGCTGCCAGACAAGATACTGAATCAAACAATGAGTTAGGAGTTTGAACTTTAGATTAAAAAACAAAACACTTAGGCAACAGAAATCACTCCATTTAAAACCAGTTAATTTAAGATGAGGGTGTACATTTTGATTTCTTTTTCTTCATGTTCACTTCAATTCAGTTTTATCTATATAGCGCCAAATGACAACAACAGTTGCCTCAAGGCACATCATATTATAAAGACCCTACAATAATAGATAAAAAACCCCAACAATTAGATGACCCCTCCCATTTAAGCAAAATCTTGGTGACAGTGGGGACAGAAAAACTCTCTTTTTAACAGGATGAAATATAGATATATACAACAGATATTTTAGTAGATTAAATGTAAGATCATTCGAAAGTCATGGAAATTCATTGGTAAAAATTTTAGCACTGTGTAATTTTTTTTATAAGTAAAAGTATGTAGTGTGAAAATACACATACATAACAAAGTTGGATCACTGAAGTTGTCAATACATAAAAAACTGACAAAACATTCATCTCTAATTAGGTGCTTTTTATGCTTCTAGTCATAGTGAGATCCTTTTTGTGAAAGTGAAATGTCTGTTATTCGAGTTTTCTTTAGTCCTATCTAAAATGAGGATTCTGAAGCAAACAAGAAGAGCCATCTGCTCAGCTTTATCCACTGTGTCGACAACTCCTGCCGTCAACATTGGCAGCAGTGCTGAATAAGTGTGACTGTGTGATGGAGACGGATCAATGTTGAATCGAGCAGTGTGTGGCTTGCACTGCAGGCTGTGTGTTTTAATGATGTTCTAACAACGACTGCAATAAGATAATCAGTGGGTAAACATGCACTGTGAAAAGAAAACAGAATGGATATACAAAGCCATCAAAGCTAGGCCTTGTTAGGCCTTTTTATGCGTCAAACAAAGGGTTCTCTAATCTAACAGTTTTTGAAGCCAGTTTCCAAAGGCAGAATCAGTTACGTGTTTGGGTCTTACAACTTTAATTGTTTGAAACTGATGAATCAAGGAGTATGAATTTCACTCAGACTCTGTTATTTTCATTTCTACTCACTACTTCTTCTTGTAACAGCTGACGTGTACAACCAAGTGCAACATCAAGAAAGACTTCTGACAGTCGAAGTTTTACTATCTACAGGACAAAGACTCTAATGGACACCACCAAGAGAGTTCTTGGCATTAGAACAAGAAAGCAGAATAAAACTATCAAGGGGATGGTTCGCCTTATTCCTTGCCTCTGAGTTTGGTCATTTGGATTACCTATAAAAACACTTGCCCTTCGAAGTTATAGCGCCTAAATGAGGCGCTAAAGGCTCTTTTAGAGTTCGGTTCATTTGACCAAGGAAAGAAAAAAGACATTGTTACCTTTTACCTAACAAAACACACAGTTACATAAAATGAGAAATAACGCAGTGACTGGACAATTTTTGTTCCATCATCCTGCATGATCAGTACTCACTAAGATATCATTGTAACTAAATACCATTTATGCAAATAGCATGAACATTCAGGACATGCCAAGGTCTGCTTTTTGTCAGCTCTAGACGTATAAAAAAGATCTCTAAAGATCATGGAAACCAGATGACTGCTGGCAACTGATGATAGACTCGTTGAGCAATAATGCCTTTTTTTCCTTTTACAGGTGATTTATTCTTTTTATAATAAAGAGTTTTCATTAAGTCTGTGTGGCCTGGCTTAACCTTACAGACACAAAGAAGCAAAGCTGATAAAAACAATGGGTAGAAAGGAGAAAGACCCTCCTACTCTCCCAGCAGAGGTTCGAAGGATCTTCCAGGAATCACTCAACCATCCATATCTGTTGATCTCAAATCCAGAGCAGATTAGGTTCTCAGCATAAGTTACCACGACAATTTACCCCAGTAAGAAGTAAACCTCCTTCATAGTACAGAAAATCCAGGGTTAACCCTGAAGTTACCTGAATAAGCGAAAATTCTGCTTCCTCATTAACCAAACTAATTATATCTCATTTCCTTCTATTAGTACAATTATTAACACTGGGTGTAGAGATAATCCTGTAATCAAAGAGATTAGCTAGCCAAACGTATAATTACTTCTTATGTCACACCCCGACCTTTATGCCATTCCTCCAGTGCTGTAAAGAAATCTAAATCAAAAGCAGTCATAAATCTTAAATGTACATAAAATTCCTATACAGGCAGTGTGCTAGGGAGGCATCTCATTTCTCAGCCTGCTGCCTATTCATAATTAGCTGATATGAATGCCTTGTGAGAGTTACAGAGTGTTTAAAAAAAAAAAACTCCTTCAAGTTTGAGTGCGTGTATGAGAGGAGCTGGGGAATTATCTGAAATGATTTGAGGGAGTGTGTGTGTGTGTACATGCACTGTAGTCAAGATGGCTGTGAAATGGCATGGCTTTGATGCACACAGTTGTAGCTATCTTACCCCCGCATGGGAACATGGTGTAATCATTTTGGAAAGTCAAAGGCACTACAGAGTCTGGGAACAAGTCCTATTTTCAGGATGTAGAAAGATAATATGGAGTATATAAATTTGGAGGACTTTGTGAAGAAGCATTTTAGGTCAAGAACATTTCTTAATAGACAAGTACTGACATTCCTCTGAATGACAACCTACCCAGTCCTCCACCTATATTTGTTTACCAATATGTTTTTTCCTTTTCTTGCCATTCTACACTTTTTATCAGCTTTGCTTCTTCTGTCTGAGAGGTAAAACCAAGCCACAGACTCACTGAAAGCTCTTAAATATAAAAAGAATAAATTACCTCTAAAAGAAAAACCCCACATTACTTCCCTGACTTCTAATGTAAAATAAAATATGTTCCAGTTTTTACCCCTAATGACTACCTTCTAATGCAGTTAATAGGAGATTCAAAAATAATTAAATTAACATTCCAACATAAGTCTAACACCAAGGTTCAAAAGAAATTGTTCTAAAATAAAAAACAATGTGACTAGGCAAAATCATAATGCTGCCTCTCACACGTACACAGAAGAAATTCTTATCCTCAAGAGTTTCACTTCTAGGTAAAAAAAAAAAAAAGTTAATAATAAAGCTTAATAATGACGCTTACAAATATACCTTATACTTTGCAATACATCACTATTCAGAAGTATGCCAGTCGACATACAGAATAAAAGCAGGAAAGACACCATCCAAAGGCTGACCATGAACTGCAGTGTCCCAAGTTTCAGGACTGTTTTTCAGAGTGCACTGGATATGCAATTTATATCACAGCATGGCAAAGTACTGTGTATATAGAGAAAGGCTAATATCATACTAATATCAAATGATCTGCATTTATTATCTGAAGATATTTACAAACTATGTATAGCGGCTAAAATGTTTTTTGTGTGTGGTATGAAATGTTATCTTTGATAAATCTGATAAGTTGTAACGTTCAGTTAATGTCTTTTGATATTGTGACCACTAATATTCTTGCACCTTTAGTTTGAGCCCTCAAACTTTAAAGTTTGAATAGAATATTGGACTCCCTCATATTATGTGCCTCGCCCATTCCATAAAATCAGTAATTTTGTTCATATAGGTGTTCTTTTAGATGCAGCTAGCAAGCTGAAAAGACAAGTGTTTTCAGCTGTCTCTAGGTCTCTGTCCTCCATGCCTCATGAACACCCATTATGCATTATATGCATTACACCATGTCAGCAAAATATTCAGATTGTTCACATTCCCAGGGCATCAGAAACTGGTATGCTGTCAAAGTTATGCACAATCATCCCTTTGATATCTGTGCCTGATGCAATGGGTTTAGGCTATAGGCTTTGTATTGTATTGTATTGTGTTGTACATAAGACTTATTTTATTTCTATCTTTTTATCTTTATATTGTTTTTGTGTACACTGAGGGCCATAGGAGCATTGCAATTTCAAATTCCTGCGTATGATCTGTACATATGGTTTTTGACAATAAAGCTGACTCCTGAGCCTTTGACTTTTGACCTTTGATAGGAACGTGGGCCTGTCACTCCAAACTCTCCACATGTTTACGCTTGTGAAGAACCCCTTGGTGTCACTTTTAAATACAGTAGCGAACTTTAATTTTCTAACTTGTAGGTTTAATCATGTGCAGGAGCAATATTTTTAACTTCAACCACAAACATTTCCCAAACTTAACAAAATATTTTTTCAGAGCCTAAACCTAACCAAATGTAGTGTTACTTAGACTATAAATAAAACATGAATGAAAACCAAAGGAAGCAAAGTTTAAAATACACAGGTATAAAAAGGATACAAAATAAGATGTACTGCATGAGGAATTACCTACTGGTCTATCCCTTATATCCACTAATGCCAATGCTGTATTGCTTCATCTGTTATCATCAGGTATACAATATTTCAGCATTCAAGGCGCATATGGAAAGGGTATATCTAGCACCTCTTTAAAGACATTAGTATAAGAACAGGATGGCAGTAGCTGATGCTTTGGGAGGAGAACATATTGAAAGATCACCTAAAATAATATAGGAATAAAACCAAACGTTCATGGCAACAAGTCTCAAGGCTACTAAAAAAAAAGAGAAAGGAATAACCTTTAGACCTTTATTATAACATTGTTAGTTAATATGGTTTAGTGGTGTATATTATTTTTCCATTGAAGGTATGAATGATTATAATTAAACAGTTTGCAAAGAGTAAACTTTGATTTGACTTTGGCATTTGAGTAGTCCTTTTGTCTGGCAGGTGCACATTACCCTGCCATGCCAGCTAAATTAAGCATAAAAATCGAGCTTTGATATAGAATTATAGCTTTAAAAAGGCTACCAAATGTTCTATAACATACTACAGTACATGAGGGCTTTGCAGGACTGAACAATTATCCTTTTTTCTAAAAGTCAACGGTAAATGTGACTGGCAACTTAAACAAGAAAATAGAATTTTACAATTTTATTATTATTATTATTATTATTATTACTACTGTAAGGTCTTTATGTTACAATATAAAGCACCTTGAGGTGACTGTGTTTGTGATTTGGCACTATACAAATAAAACTTTTGCTTTTAAGTCGTTTCAGCTGCAATGTGTGGCTCTCACTCTTAATACTATAACACAGTTGTGAAAGCGAGAATTTTGGGGGGTCATGGAATGAATTTCTGACTCCAGAACAAACTATGAAACAGGAGGGAGTCTTGGAAGCCAGAAATATCAGATTACATTATGGTGATTTCATGTAATGAAGTGGTGAATGAAGTGAAAATGCACAATAAACATGCGCATTTTCATCACTTAAGAAGTTCACTCTTTATCCAAACCTAAGTGAGGGAAAAATGTCAAGGACTCTGTTCCTATCTGAAAAGTCATTTGATTTAAATCTGTGATAAATGCTTTTCTTTTTTCTTTCTTTTTTTTCCCTGAGCACTTCCTTATCTATGCACCCTCATTATTTGATCCTTATTTATTAAGGTCAGTGAGATAATATCTTGCTGAGGTAGAAATTGTATTTGTGGACTAAGGGAAAGGAGAGAGAATCATTTAAAAAAAAAATTCAAGGGTACAGTGTCAGAAATAGAAACTAACTACAGCAGGTTTTTTTTTTTTTAAATCTACACTGAAATTTATGAGTATGCAATTATACTAATCAGCATTTATATAAGAGATGCACCCAAAATGCACGCAAATCATACTACTTTGCAGGGGATGTTACAGTTGCATGGTTGCGATAAGGGTATAAATATCTCAATTCAAAGCCTGTATAACAATGATCGCATGGCATTATGAGCATCCACTGACTGACTCTGCATTGGAGTTAGTGTTTCTTTATTGTCAGTCAGTTTTAATCATACTTTTGTCTCCCGTTGATTTAACAGCTCCTTGATTTCTTAGTTTTTTCAATTATATGTATATAAAACTTGGGCTACAATTAAAAGCATGCTTATTGATTGACTGTCACAGGCTTCTAATGGATGATCACTGCTACCAGTGAATTTCAGAATAAATCATTCCATTAACTTTCATTATATCGATCATAACTGATTTAGGTGACACTAAAAGGCTTTAATAAGAAGCCAGTCATGAAAAGATCACACGCCATTAAACAATGTCTTACAGCAGCAGCAAGCATTACTGTCTTTGTCTGTAATCTTACTTGAGTATCTTGAGGGGAATCGAGGTATCTTTGATGGCAACAATGACACCACCATGGTCCAGATACAGGATATGATGCTCCTCCTCAAACACCTTTCAAAAGCAACATGTTTAGAAATAATAAAAGGCATGATCCAGTGCAAAACACCTATCAAAACTCAGTCACAGGCTAATAAACAATTTGAAATTATGGATATAATATACTTTTTTATCCTCTTAGATTCTCCTCAGTGGAAAGTTGAGATGGAGAGGTCAGGATGAGAACAATGAAGCAGTATGAAAGAAGAATAAAAAGAGAGGACGTGTACCTGTCTCCATGTCTTTCCGCAGTCTGAAGTGATATACATCTCTTCCTTATACTCTACTAGCTTGGAGCCGAGGTTACCTGAAGGCACAATGAGGAATGGAGAATTTTATCAGCCATGAAGGCTCACAAGGGACAGGCAACAATAACAGATTCAAAGTGTGTTAGGAAGGCTAGAAAGGGAATAACTGAAGAGACAAAGTCACAAAGGTTGAGGATTTCTCCTTGAGAACTTTTTATTACTGTGTTTTTGGTTTTTTGTTGGGGGTTTTGGTTTGTTTTTTTTACATTTGGCCAAAAGGAGGGTGTGAGAGTGATTGTTATTGTCATAAACTGTATTAGACATATGCTTATCAGTAGATTAGCAGTAGAAGC
>VVHJ01031771.1:4282-14638 GCA_015107715.1 Tylochromis polylepis
ATTTTATATTTTTTTTGGTTTTTTTTTTTTTTTTTTTTTTTTTAATTTTGACTGCAAAAGCATTCAAATCACCTTTTAAAGTACCAACAGGGACAAACTGGTGTTTTTTGTTTCTTTGTTTTCCTTGAATCATTTCTGGGTGTTTTCTTTTAGAACAGTGGAATATCATTGAAGAATGAAAGCAGCATCATTACACTGCATGAATTTAAAGTGGTAACAAAACAACTTTTAAATAGTATCAAACTGTTGTTCGAAAATTATGTTTATTCAAATACATATACATCCACTATATAACACAAGTTACAGTAAATGAAAGTTTGATTCCTTAGGTTGACCGATGAAAGAAGATGTTATTGATGGCATTATTTATAAATAAGATGTTACATTTGTCAACTAGTAAAAATTTTATTTAACTGGTGACAAATTTTTTGCAAAATTGAAAATGAATTGTTAATTTTTTTTTTTAAACTGAGTGATACGTGTAATACGTGTCAAACCAAATATGTTGAGTAGCTCGCAGAAAAAAGGAGAAATTAAATTAATTTAAAAATGATATTTGTAAAGATCACTAGAAATAAATAAATCAAAACTGGAATACTGGTTTCTTTCTACTGCAATACTACAGAATCCATAACCGTATCTACCTTTTTTTGCTATTTTTTTTATTAATACTGAGCCTGGGAAATAAAGACAAATAACCAACTATACCATATACTGCTGTGTTATTAATGATAAACTTTTGCAAAATAACATTTTTAAAGAATACAACATGTACTGTAAAGCTAAGTGGAGCTTTGGTTGCATAGTGACAATAAAAATGAGGATGATGTACGAAAATTGTGAATACTCTCAATTTAACTCGAGCAATAATATTAAAATAAGAGTAAAGTTCAAGGTGAGAGTGTAAAATGCTTTTTGAAGGTTTTATATATTAAGGCTGACGCTTTTTTTTGTCCCTTCGATGGCAGAGCGGCACAGAGCTCACCGACACGCACCAGAGAAATGACGTGAGTGACAAACCTGTGCAGTAAAGAACATTATGAGAATTTTACTTTTCTGTGTTTATTATTACACCTCGCTTGTTAGTGTTAGATATAAGAGAGAACGAGAACTAAAAATATGCAATTATAGCTCTGTGCACTGTTAGTGACTTGATTTCCTGCAACAACAAAAAAAGGGGGGGGGGGATAGTTGCTAATATAGTAAATGAGCATGGAAATATATGGCTGTACTCTTCTCTATCCCGAGCTCAGCAGATATATCATGACAAGTTTGTTCTATACGCTTTCTTGTTGAAAAGGAGCAGCAGAATAGGTAACTACAGGATTCCCTTCACACCTTGACCTGAGAGGGAGAACAACAGATCAAGAGTTTGTGACCGTCCTCTAAAACTCTTTTCTTTGACCCTATCCTTTTAGGCTCTTTGAACTTAAAGAGAGTTGTTTTGGGGGTCAGAGCTGGGACACCAATGAACAGAAGGTCACAGAGTAGTTGTGTTTAGACTTTAGAGTGTAGCAGTCACAGGAGCTTCATGTGTTGCAGTCTGATCACATGCGCCCAGTGCATCTGCTCATAGCTGCTGGGGTCGGGACGTTGGGCCCCGATCGGTTGTTTCCTCTTCCACCTGTTTCAGTAAAGCCGCTTCTCATAACTGCATGTGGAACAGAAGACAAAGAGGGAAAGCATAAACTTTACAGCTAAATAAATGAATGAAGATGATTTTTTTTTTAAAAAGGAGAAGATGGAGGTATGATTACTTACATGGCACAAAAGAATATCTAATATGATAGCATGAGCAAGAAAAAGAATAAGATAAGACCATTTTGATACTGCTGAAGGTAAATTAGTGGACATTTGACAATGAAGCATATCTAACAACAGCATGTTCGCATACTGTCACTGATATCAAAAAGTTTAGACAACAGAAACAGGAATGCAAAAAGACATACATGGAGAAAGAAGGGGTTGCAGCGGAGGGGTAAAGGTCAGCTGAAACAAACGGTCACAGGTCAGACTTACGAGTGAAGCCCATGGACGCCACCTTCCATCTGAGCCGACATGGTCCTCTTCTCAAACTTCAGTTCTCCAGAATACATCATTGACCTGGAGACAGATCACAGGAGGATACTTGGCGAAAGCCTTCACATGGTAAATCTCACACTAAACACACGCACAATTTGACACTTACCGTAAAATGGACAAACTTTTGGCTCCTATGTCCTGACAGCCATGTTGGATGCCAGCGATGAGGTAAGGAACAAACTTATGAATGGAGCCTTTGTCTTGTACTGATCCCGAAACACCTTGAGCCACCTTTACCTTATCTCCCTCACTGGGCACACAAATATAATTCACATGATTAACGAGGTAAAAGTTTCCCAGATTAAGTGTTTTCCAGTAAAAATCTCACCTAAAGTAGCGTTTCTGGCTGTTATTTTTCTCCATGGCATCTAAGGAACCCATTCCTCTGTACTTTTTCAGGCGCACACCATCGGAAAAGAAATATTCTCCTGGAGCTTCAGTAGTTGCCGCAAGCAATGACCCCATCATCACTGAGGAAGAAAAAAAAGACTGAATAGCAGACTCAGTTGTCTACTGGCTAATCCAAGTGTACACACAAATTTAATGCCCAGAGAAAATGGGAGAATATTGCTTTCTTTCACCTGTAGATGCTCCCAGGGCAAGAGCTTTTACCACATGTCCAACAGTTTGAATGCCTCCATCAGCGATCACCGGCACTCCAAAACGTCTGGCATACTCCGCAACCTTGTACACAGATGTACCTTGGGGCCGTCCACACGCCATTACTGATTAACAAGACCACAACATGATGGTTGGGAGCAAAGTATCCTCAATACAGAGAAATTCATACATTTTTATGTCCCATGATTAAGTATGATCGTACCTTCCTGTGTGATACAGATAGAGCCACACCCCATCCCCACCCTCAGGGCATCCACACCGGCATCTATGAGGTTTTTAGCCTGAGCAGCTGTCACCACTAGAGAGAGACAGAGGCACAGGAAAGGGATTGAGGAGTCTGAGAAAGAAAGGCAAAAAAGGTAGAAGATGAATTAAAGAAGAAAGCCCCGAGTTAAAGAAAGGGTGCTCACCATTTCCTCCAACCACTTGTAGTTCAGGATATTTATGCTTGATGTAGTTTATCATGTTAATTTGATAGACTGAGTTTCCTTGAGAAGAGTCCTGTAGTAATAATAAAAAAACAAAATTATGGGAAAATGACTTAAGACAGGTCATATACCCGTACCCACTCTGAAATTCCATACATGTTTTAATTTCATTTGAAAGAATAAATATGTAAAAAGAACATTTCCCATGTAAAAACTGCAAAGCCCTTGCATTCATCCTATGATTATCATGAGACCAATGACTTGGCTGACCATATGTGATAAAAAATCTGAATCAAATCACAGATTGAACAAAAGCTTAACTACAGCACAATCAAAACTTACCAGGACAACAACATCGACTCCAGCCTGCACGAGGAGGTCCAGTCTGTATTTGTCGTCCTCCCTGGTACCGATGGCAGCTCCACACAGCAGCTGTTTGCGAGAGTCCTTGGAAGCCAGAGGATAATCTCTGTTCTTCTTCAAGTCAGTCCTAGCGATAATGGCGACGAGCTCATCGTTGTCATTAACTATGGGGAGCTTACCTGGGCGAATGAGAAAGGGATGAAAAGGCCAAATATGCTAGAGTCGAAATTATGATTACTACCTAGACAGCAGAGTTACCCTTTAAAGTTTTACCTTTTTTGCTACGTTGCAGTATATCATTAGCTTCTTTTAGTGTGACTCCAGCTGGTGCAACAACGAGATCTTCTCTTTTTGTCATTGCCTGCATCAGAAAATAAACTGTGACCACATACCCACTCGTTTGATATTATAATTCCTGCTAGATTATGTTCTCAAAAATATACAAATTCTTGCAGAAACGTCCACAACATTGATACACTCACTTCTTCAAGGGGTTGGTCATGGTCCTTCTCAGACAGAAAATCTATATCTCTGGAGGTAACTATGCCGACCAGCTTGCTGCCCATCTTGCCAGTCTCTGTAATTGGGATCCCAGAGAAACCATTGCGAAGCTTGGCCTCGAACACATCGCCTACTGTGTGACGGGGACTCATTACCACCGGGTCTGTAATAAAGCCCTGCTCAAATTTCTAGAAAAAACAAAACCATGGGTATTGAGTGATAATTAATTTCCATATCTGATGGCTGTTAGGGGCTTCACAGATCAAAAATGATTTCATCTATCTAATTTGAGCACATGTGTGCAGTGACTTTTTCTATCTCACCTTCACTTTGCGCACCTCATTGGCCTGGAACTCAGCAGTGGAGTTGTGATGAATTATTCCAATCCCTCCCATCAGCTGAACCCAGCCAGTCAGAAACAGGCATAAGTAAAGGAAATCATCATGCAGTAAATAACATTAAAAGGTGTACTTTTTAACAGTTTTTGAGCAGTACCTACTCAGCTATTAAGCATGATGTATGTAACACTCTGCGGTGTTTGTACTCACTGCCATGGCGATGGCCATGGATGACTCTGTGACTGTATCCATAGGAGATGAAATGAGAGGCGTCTTCAGGGTAATCTTTCGTGTCAGTGCTGAAGTTAGATCCTTGAAAGTTCGATGCATTTGGAAACAAAGTTATCACCTTATATTGCAACACAGAGGTCTATAACAAAGATTTTAGCAAATTAAATCTGAAATAGTAACGTATTTCTTAACTGGCTCATTTGCCCTGCAATGAGCCAGTTTGGAAGCAGCAGAAGTGGAGTTGCCGAACTAACCGGCTGAGTGTTTAAAGGACCCAGGTGGCTTCCTCGAACACCTGCTATCCAGCAATAACCCATGTGATCTAGTCATGAAATTAATTTAATGTCCCAGCAGAGTTCAAAAAGATGAACACAGTGCAAGTCAAATAAACAACCCCGTGCTCATGCACCTTTAACTAAGCAACACAACAAAGAGTTAGGGACTGGTTGCAGCAGCACCTTAATATCAGCAAAATAAAATATAATGAGTTAAAGGACACCGTGTTTGAAGCACACTTAGCTCACTTTGCTTGTGACAGTTTTCAAAGGAAACTATTCTTGTGTTGCCATTCACCAAAGCAGCAACCTCACAGGGAATATAGCAACTAGTGTTGTGACATAACCCATGTTGACGAACCCTAATCCTAACTACATCACAAATTTATGAGCAGTACACTGAAAGTTTGAACAGTAGGCTATGTTTCACATATTAGACGGTATGATGATACTTACCACCTCATCAGAAGTGAAATCTATGAAACCAGGAAGGATCAAGAAGTCACTGAAAGGAGAGCGGTGACAGATGTGGAGAGAAGATCATGACAACTATGAAGTACTGCACAAATTAAATTAGAAATCACTTTTCAGTGGGGTCACATCAGTCATTGCACTCGTCAGCACATTGATTTGATCTCAGCTCTCACATGAGTTGTTAGCACTCATGGGCTGGATGTCACCTATCTTCAAACTCGACCCTCATCTTGATCTCAGCTACTCACCTGTAAAGTTTTGTGTCTGCATCTTCCACAGTTGCGATGCTACCATGCTGACAAACTCAACACCACTTTTTTGGTGCTTCCTGCTATTGCAGGTTTCACCAGGACCACTTTTTGCCATGAGGAAACACACAAAGACTTAACTGAAAAAACAAAACCAGCCTCACTGTTTCAACTGGTAACCAGTATTCAATATTAATAGTGCCAGTGACCATTAAAAGACTTGCAAAGCTACCTCTTATAGTTGTGTATGTGAACTATATGTTTTGCAGTCATTCCTACAAGGCAACATTTTATTTTTTTTTAGCTGACAGTAAGCAGAAATAATCTGTCAGCAGCACACTGAAATGTTCTGCATTTATCCTCTGCACACTGATAAAGCCTACACATAGCCCCATTAAGGAAACTACCCTGACAGTCATTAAAGCACTGATATGTGCAGGACACACACACACACACACACACACACACTCTGACAGACACTGCTTTTAATGTCTGCACCACCACTCAAGAATCATCCTTGAAAGTAGTATTATGCATAATAATCCCCCATATAAAACCTGAGCAGATGTGTCATCACTGGTATAAATAAACATTTAATGGAAGATATGAGATAACTGTGTATATGTGTGTTTCTTTAGGTGCACGTGGATCTGTGTCAGTATGCAAGCAATGCCATGAATGTGTTTGTGTGTGTGTGGGGGGGGGAGTTGTTTTTCTTTTTAAATTTAGCATTTCTTACTTGTATGTAAGTCCATCACCGATAGCAAAAAGTTGTTGTGCTGTGAGTCCATCCTCGGGAACGTAACCCGTGCCCCCGCTGATCAAGTAGTCAGCCATGCTGAAATTTTAAAAAACACACACATACACTCATCATGGAGCTGAGAATATGAGTTAGCCACCACCACATCTGAATACTGAGTAAAATACTGGTATATGCCAATGAAAAGATAACACCGTTATTTATATTCTGTCCTCTTTTTTCCAGGACTTGATCATTTGTGTAGCTTTAAATTAACAGTAATTGGTTTTTCTTGCAGATTTTTAAACATTTAAGTTAATATTTTATTGTTGTGTCTGTAACTTTAGCTGATTAAAAGACAATGCACCTAAATCAGGAGAAAGTGTATTTTTACTAAAAAAAAATAAAGGAACGGTTAGTTAGTCAGCAGTTAAATTCTGAATCCCTTTCAAAAAGCATGTGACTCATCTGTCTCTGTTTCTTACACACATACTGTAACTAGATCCTATTACAAATGTTGGAGAGAAGATAGGAAATGCTAACAAAAGGGAATCCGTCCTTGTCAATGGAAACTTCTTCTATACACCTATGACGGCAGTACAGTAGGTAAGAGGATTTGGTAGGCTGCCCAGGTAGCTGATAAATGAGCTTGTAATGCTCACAGCCAAAGCAACTAGAAAGTGAAAACAGCTCAGTTGCTACTGGAAGTGCAATGTTTACAAGTTATATGGCTTCATAGTTATCACATCTGCAGACCAGAGAATCTTGTGACCCTGCAGCGTGTGAAGATTGCTAATAGACCCCTATAGAGTGTGACACTGACCTCTCTGGTTCATACCCAGCTTGAATACGTGTAGCACTGTATCGCTGGGCTGCTGTCTCATGTCCATGTCCATGTGGCACGGGGTGGACATATGCCCCATACGGGTGAGGTTGCTCCCCATCTCTGTTTGAGGGACGTGGCCGTGCTGGTTCCATGTCTCCAACAATCCTTCGGTAGTCAATGAGGTAACTGTCCCTCTCTCCATCTCCAAAGCGGTCATAAGCATGACCTTCCATCTCTATGAAATCCAGGGCTCTGACCTCCACGGTGCCCGACCACCTCTCACACTCTTTAAGCACTTGTGACTTGTTTCATACACACAAATAGAATCACACACTGCAAGTAAACAGTGACCTCAGCAAACCCTGGGAGACACAGGCTAACGCAGTCAATGCTTTGAGTGCATGTTCACACAAACACCTTTTCGACACACCTGATATGGGAGTAAGCTATCGTGCCACTCGAGACTTGCAGATGACAAACTTGTAGAAAAATGGAAGAAACAGCAACAAAAGATCCTTAACGATTTGTCCACAGTGAGTTTGTATTCCAGTTAGTTATCACTTATCCCTGGAGGCCATTAAGACCCTCAGACAGGGGATAGTCTTTTTTGCTCACCTGTTGATGAAGGTCGCTATCGTGACACAGCAAATTTAGAGTCTCCTGTATGCTCCCCAGCTGAAGGAACAAGCAGCCCCTGGGGAGGAGAGTCAAACCTTGCTTGGGTAGCAGAGATTCGTCCCCCTGGAGGTCCAGAACTTGCTTGGTTATCCCTACGGCTGGGAGCTTCTCTCTACTCTATTCTCCTGATGCCTGCTGAGCTTAACTCTGTTTCTGACAGTAGCAGACGTCACTCTCCCACAAAGAGGATTGGGAGCATTAATGCAGAATGGGGTGGGGTGAGATGGGTGTTGGGTGGAGAGTAGGTAGTAGGACTGATGAAGAGAAGGATGGGTCAAGATGACACTTGAATACACTTTCCTCACAGGGGATTACCATGTTGTGACCGTCTGTGTGTGTGTGTGTGTGTGTGTGTGTGTGTGTGTGTGTGTGTGTGTGTGTGTGTGTGTGTGTATAGACAGAGCTGTGAATGAGACAAGGTCAAACCCCAGAATACGAACAAACTTCCTGTCTTTGAGACATGAGACAGAGAATAACTTTTAAAGACGTAATGCTGTGTAATTAGTTTGTCACACTTAAATTTAGGAGTGGCTTGTATACCGTGGCACTGTTATTTATCATGGCAGTACAACAATAGAGTTCTATAAATCCTTTCTCATATTATGAGGTTTTAATTAATAGAATTTACCAGGTCAACAACTTTGAAAGGTTTGTTCTGGCTGCTGCAGGAGCTTTTTAATCTTGAATTGGTTAATTGTTTGGACTATTCATTGAAATAGAGTAGGAACTTGGGTGCCTACAGTGCTTTCAGTAACATCATCTACAGGTGACTGACTGCTTGTGACAGTTATCGAGGGATTGAACCAGAAAAGCCTCTTAGAATGGCTCTCTTTCTCTCGCAGTTGCTCTCTTTCTCCCACCGGATAAAGGAAAAAAGCCTCCAATTTACAATGAATGCAACAGAAATGTTGAAAAGCTAAGAAGCAAAACTTATTTTGCGCAGAGAATTTAACCCTCATAATCATGACTTGTTCTTGAACTAGTACGGCTTAACAAAATGTCAATAAATGATATATGGACAAAATATATTTCTATATTAACTATGCAAAGCCTGAACCGTCAAATAATTCCCAGAGAATACTGGTTTAAGAAAAAACTGGACTGTTTATTGACAAATTAAAAAACAATAAGAAGAAATTGGCACATTCGATTTTAAATTGTATCGTATTTGCTAATTCTGACATTTTTGTGCAGTTTATTCTTTAGAAATTTTGTGTGCAATCTATTTAGGTTTTTTTGGGGGGGGGGAATCACACTGATAATGTAGAGGTTTCAAAAAAATCACAAAAACTCGTGTATCAAATATAATACATATTTTTCATAAAAGATTCCAATTTTTTTTTAAAGGCAGGACAGGTCTTTGACACTTCCGTCCAAAACATGCAGGAATGCCAAAGCTGCTTTGGAACTAGCCACCTAAAGAAAATAAAAGAGAAACTATTAACTTGTTATACATGTTAAACCATATTGGAACTGTTTAATAAGAGCAAATCATACCAAGCCTCTCCACTAGTTTTGGATGATGATTTTTAAGGGCATCAAAGAAGGCTGCTTTGACCTTCACCCCTCCTGGACGCAGTGTTCTTTGTAAGAGCTCCCTCATTTTCTCTTGGCTTGTTGGTTTGGCTCCAATCCTTGCATAGGCTTCAGGATGGACCATGTCTCCAAGCTCTTCTGCTATTGCCAGCACTTCAGAAACTTCTTGTATTAACTTTGCCCTGTTTTTATCAACAAAGACTGCTGCTTGCAAATGAAGAAAAATGAAAGCATGTATTTAAAAATCATGAAATAAAAATTTGGAATGTGACTGTGAAATAATAAATAATACACACCTTTTTCATTTTCAGTCAGATTTCTAGCAGAACTGCTGCCATTATTCTGCTGGCAAAAGAAAAGAAAATATATTTAGTCTCTGCTATTTAACTATATCACTACACAATCATCTGATTTGACTGTGAATCCTTTTGATTGTTTATGCTGATTTTTTTTAATCTTTTTGATTTAACACAGCTTTTGTTTTGCCTACTTTGTTTCTCAGGGGTGTAAAAAACACAAAAAATTGGAAACATCCATCTTCTTTAGTACAATAATTACTACATGTATTTATACATAACAAATGTTTAAGTTGTTTTTGTTGTTCTCAAGTCACTTCTGATCAAAATGAGACTTGATTACAAGAAGTCACCCTATTTCTTTTCAGTTAACTGAGAGGCAAAGGACAAAGTGCAAAAAGAAAATACCTGCAATGGGATGTCCACAATATCATTTGATGCTGGCGGTCCTGAAAAAGAAAAAATATATATCTGTCTGAAGTTTTTTGTTTTTAAGAAAGAAATGCGTATGAGAATAAACATAAGTGACAAACCGTACTGAAGAATCTACCTGGCATCTCAGCAGTAAAACCAGATGGACGGGACGTGTTGGAATGTTGATGACCAAGCTGTGTATTCTAAACCAGAGAGATAAACAGAACACAAAGAAGTCTGATAAAAGTGTTCACCAAGAATTGCTATTATTAGGCTATATTCTTTAATTACAACTGTACACTAATA
>VVHJ01031778.1:4658-17180 GCA_015107715.1 Tylochromis polylepis
GGGCTGATTAGCCCTGGGTTGTAGCCAAACTGACGTCATCATGACACTAGGCTGTTTGTTGTAGCTGACCGCAGACAAGAAGTATGGGACCAGAAAGGCTACAAGCTCTGTGATGCTCTGTGATCATCTGATCTTTCACATGAACTAGGATCTCGTAGCAAACTAGCACACACACACGGGAATATAAACCCATGTTCTTCTAGAAGGGTTTAATTCAACAGCATCTAGTTTATTCTGTTGCTAGATTTCTTTTCAACAACCCTGCCCTCGTGTCAGAACAAATGACTTGCAAATAACATCTTCTGCTTCAATAATTTCATTTTGCCACGAGAATGAAACAAAACTTTCTCTCTCGTTTCGATTGCAGCTGGGTAAATGACACAGATGTGTGTACAGTACACAGTACAGTGCAAAAATTATGCCTCATTTCTTTACAATTTGCTTCCAAGAAGCCAGATTCTCTTGTCATTTTTTAAAGTGGTCTTGAGCAATAGTTCTCCAGGCTTTCTGAAGGTCTTTCAAAGTTTTCCTTTGGACATTGGCTGCTTTTTTACTTATTTCCAGTCCAGTCTTTGTACCTGACCATTTTCAGGGGAATGTTTTTTTTGTTTTTGAAGCAATTTAGCTCTGGTCTATGAATTATTCAATCATTAAAAAGGCATCTAACTCAAGCAATAAAGCAGCACTGGGTCTACACATAACAGACACCTTAGGTTAGAAAGAATATACATAATTTGTTCCCATTCCTTTAGTTGAATCTAACAAAACAAAACAAAACCAAAAAACATTTAAAATAAAAATAAAATAGTATTTTATGACTGTCAAAAATTTGACAGCCATAAAATACAATTTTTCACCAACAAGTGAGCGATTAGCAGAAAACATGGTGTGTAGTGTATCCGTAACAGAACTGAAGAAGCTTCTCGGATGAGAGGTGCTTCAAGAAACTTGGAGAAATCCAGACGCTTTTCTTTCCAAGCTCCTTAGACATTCGTAACAGAGGAAACTGGGAAACTGGACAAGTCTCATCAGAAATGGTCTCAGTGGAGGGATGGCTGTCAAGAAGCCATTCTCAAGGAAGGGAAACACGAAGAAAAGTCTGAGGTATGCCAAATTACACAAGAACTGAACTGAAAAATCAGTGCAAACAGGTCTTGTGGAGTGATGAATCCACATTAGAAATTTTGGTTCAAACTGTCATCAGCATGTATAGAGAAGGTCAGGAGAGAGGTACAGCAGTACACGAGTGTACACTGTAAACATGGTTTGAGGCCACATTTCAATCAGTGGTGTTGGAGATCTTGTCAAAACTGACTGAATTATGAATGACGAACACCACCACCATATGGAAAGCTTTTGATTGGCAACATTTTAACTTTTCAGCATGACAGTGATCTCCAAAACACTGCCAATGCAGTAAAAGTATACCTGGATAGAAAAACATAATTTAACACTATCAGTCATGGACTGGCCTCCCCAGAGCCTGGACCTCAACATTATTGAAGCAGTGTGGGATCATCTTGACAGACAACAGAAGAAAACGCAGCCAACATCCAAAGAAGAGCTTTGAATATCCTTCAGAAAGCGTGGAGAACTATTCCTGACAACTACTTAAAGAAATGACAAGAAAGCTCCCTAAGAGAGTTCAGGCTGTGAAGAATAAATGTGGTCATGCCAAATATTGACTTTCAAGCTCATTAGAATTGTACAAACTAAGTTTCTGCCTCATATGCTGTATTTCAATAAATCATACAGTACTGTATACTACTCCTTTAGCAAGTAGCATTTGGCTACAAAGTATCCAGCAAGCTGAGGCGTAGCACAAGCAGTAACACACCAGTGTCTCACCATCCTGGGGGACTTTTGTCTTTGACTGACAATGATACAACAAACACAACTGCAGCCGAGATTGTGTAACTCAAAGAGCCAGCCCTTCTCACACACACACACACACACACACACACACACACCCCTCTGAACCAGTCTGCCAGCTTCTTCGGGCAACATACTTCTCCTGTACAGTGCACAAATGCACACACTGCAATGAATCACTCAGACAAGCATTTGCATCCCGCAAACATCATGCTGGCACTCAACCAAGAGCAAACAAAACAGGGGAAGTGAGTGAGCATGTAGGCAAGGCAGCCTGGCAGTACAGACACAGTGTGTGCGCCCAGGTAAGCAATGTCCCGCCCTATATGCTGCCGCGTTATACCAGTCATACTGGGAAATCTGTGTTTGTGTCAGAGTCTGCGCCTGCATGTGTGTGCGCATGCGTGCATGTGTACACGGGGCCTTCATGATAATATTATCATGTCATCGCTCTACAAATCTTTCTTCCAATCTTAATACAAATTCCTCTTGTCTGATTCAGAGACACAGTTGTTAGACAAAAAACCCCACTAAGTGAATGGTTAAAGTGTTTCTTTCACATAAAAGATGTTTATTAATATAAAAAAAATCCTTTTAATCAGAATAAATTCTCATTATAATCAAAATGTTAGAAATTATATTCCTCTCATACCTCATACCTCTCATAGAGAATAAAAAAAAAAAGCTGGGGGGGGGGGTCGTTTTAATTACCAATAAGTAATTACTTTGCAGTAATTTGAGAAAAAAAATCTATTTAGGATTTACACCGGGTAAGCATGAAATACAGGATATTATATTAAAGAATAGGTAATGTTTTTCTTTGTCCATAAATACAATAACAAAGTGAGACCTGAAAAATACAAAACTATCCTTGAAAGCTGTCATGATTTGTGCTTTATTGAAGTATAAGCTACGACTTTAAGAAACACATAAATAAGCAGTTATTTTAGCTTTAAGCACTATAATCAAATCTTATCCCTCAATATTTTCAGTATGTATGGCTATCTGTAAAGTTATTGGAATAATTTTTCAGCCAGGCACGCAGTGGTACCAAACACTGAGTCAGCAGCACACAGTGACTAAAGTAGCTCAGTACAGACGCTGAATTAATGTAGATCAGTAATATCATGGCCAAAATCTGATACACTCAACCCAGGTCACATTATGTCGATATACCAGTATGAGCCAAATCAAATTACAACACACCAGTTGGCACATGGTGAACTTGGAGTCTTCAGGCCCTCTAACCCACTTTGACAAGTTCCTAAAAAAAAAATTCCCTAAAATTCACAGAAGTGCGTCTGTTTTAACCATTCACTGAGAGGCCATTTTGCAGGCTGACCACTTCAAAGAAAGTTATATCATGTGATATCTCACCTTTTTGTTTGTTTGGGCCAGTATGGCCACACATGCGAGCTACTAGGTGTCTGCAGTCATCTAGAGAAGTATTCAAGACAGTCCCCCTGATTTTTTTCTTTGTTTTTGTCTATGGGTACACCTACCTTGCAAGAAAAATATACAATGACTAAAACAAATTTTCAAAAACCACCCGACCACTATGGCCATTTATACCCAAATCCTTTCAAACTGACTTCAGATCAGTGTATATGCAAGCATCTACTCTGAGTTGTTTTTTAATAGGCCGTTCAGCTATCAGCCACAGACAGCTACTATAGACATCAGATAGCTACCATGACTTCACCCACTGGGACCTGAAATCCTGTTTTGAAGCTTTGAGATCATAGGCATATAATATGTAGAGTCAGAAAAATTATGCCAAAGCATAAGTGCCTTAAACCTACATTCTATCTGAAGACCACCAGATGGCGATAGCTGTGGTTGCAAAAAGACTTCCAGTTCTATAGAAGTCTATGGAAAACTGGCTTTCTGTCTCGACTTGTGCCAACAATTTCCTGATGAGTTTATGGGCTCAGTCGCTTATTCTTGGTCATACTGAATAAAATAAATAAAAATCATACCTATATTTTGTAAATGTTGGTCACACTAAAAAGGAAGATCATCCATGCTGTAAGTTGTTAGCCAATGAGCAAGCGGTTTTCACAGTCAGACATGGCCTCCCTCGTCACTTTTTTTTTTTGTCCACCTGCCATCTGTGGTCAAGATGAGCGTTTTTGGCTGTCGTCACCCTGGGGTTTTGAAACCTGATGTATCAAGTGAGGATTCACACACGCATTAGCTAATAACCTGTCAGTCCCAAGTCGTTAGCAAATGAGAATATGCTTGATAACTCTCCTTTCTTGGAATGACCAAAATGAGTGACTGAGGCCATACACTCATGAAGACCGTGTTTATGAAGATGAAGTCCAAGGGCCATTTTCCCATAGACTCTGGTGCCTCAACGCTACACCAAAAATCTTTCAAAGGGTGCAACTTTTTATTTGAAGACAAATATTCTCCCTTTCCAGTTTGTCAAAAGGTTTTTAAAAAATCTTTTTAAAAGTTTTATTTCAGCTCGGATATTAGCCAGTAAGCAGGCAACATGGCATCTTCGGGGGCATGCAAACTATGGGGGACCATAGCAATCTGCTAGTGATCAAAGCAATCAAGGTGTTTTTCAGTACAGCACTCTCTCTGTGACCAATTTCACCCAGCACCAGCCAGCAACCACTCACTAACTGGTTGTGGAATACATATTTTTCCCCACCTTCAACGGTAGTTGCCAGATGGTCTCCAGGCTTGTGTGACTAAGTCAACCTATCCAAAATGGAAGACAAAAACTGGAAAAGATGAACACCCCCAGTGTTAGGAATGCTGAAAGCTTGGTAAGCCTTTGGTATAGCTAGTGATGTTGTTGAAACCTAAATGCTTGGCTAGCTAACCTATAATTTTTTTTCTAAGTCAGTTCACAATCTGCCCATAGTGAAAACCAGTTTATTTTATATTATTTACCGATTCTTTTAATGTGAAAAATCTACACATTTCCTGATTTAATAGCATTTAATGAACTACATAAAGTGAAACCACAGGAAACTGTTGTTTTTACCATAGCTAACTAGTCATTAGACAATTCTTATCATCTTTGTAAGATAATAATTGACAGCCTCTGTCAGTGCGCCCCAGGGTGGCTGTGGCTACAATGTAGCTTGCCATCACCAGTGTGTGAATATGTGCGTGAATGGGTGGATGACTGAATGTGTAAAGCGCTTTGGGGTCCTTAAGGACTAAGTAAAGCGCTATACAAAATACAGGCCATTTTTTTTTTACCATAATAGAACACAAAAGGAACCTGTAGTTGGTCATGATGGGTTTGAAACAGAATGCCCATCACATGATTAGATGAACCATCTGTCTCATAATATGTAACACATGGCTGAAGCTATGACCTTATTGGCCAGTAGTTCCTAATAGGTCACCAACTTATCTCAACGAGTGCCTACCAGAGCATAGCATGAAGCCTGGCATGGACCCTCTCATGATTGTGATCTTGAAATATTACAAGAATCTAGATATTTCACACGGCAAGTCCCGCTGCCACTTTCTTTTGATACACCTAATGTATTTACGTAGTGGAGCTGCTTCTGACCCTATATCCTGCTCCCAGTGTATCCGGCCCTATAGATCTCCTCCTCTCCTCCAGACCACCAGCTCTTCTGTCTCAGACACACACACACACACACACACACACACACTAGACCATACACACTGGGAGAGTGGCTTTCCACTAAAGTGAAAAACAGGAAATTGGATGACATTGTTCGGTGCGCCGACGTCAGCAGTGAGAGATACTGTGAGAGAGTAAACAGCTTCCTCCACCCCAGAGCTGGGACCAGGATGCAGGGAATCTTGGGATGCCTGCCCTGCTCTTACTTCTTAGGAAAATGGCTACTCCATATTCTAACAATCTCCAGATCCCTCGCTTTGACAAGCCCTCTCCAGCTAACATGCGGCTAACACTCTCTCTTCTTTTCCTGCTCCCTTAAACCGCTTCATCAGTTCAGGAGTTTATTCCTTTTTAAAACTTCTCTACATGTGGTTAAGTAGAATATGATATGCCTAGCTGATGGCACAGTAACATAAGATGAGATCAGATTTCTTCTTTATAAGTGCTGGGCGTCACAACTAGTGGTGGGGTGCCTTGCGTGTGTTTGTGTATGTGTACGTGCATGTTCCTGTCTAAAAGTGTGAATCAAATGGAGATGAATCAATGTACTTGATTAGGACTGATTAAGGGCAGCAGTCCCAGCCACAGGTATGGATGCACACTATGTACCAGACAGACACACACTGAGCTAAGTGATGGGCTAAATGGCACGGCCTGACACACCAACCTCACCACATGCTGAGCCACTCAGATAGTATTGCTAGCTGCCCATGCTGGGCGTGTTACCTCAAAGAGAATAATTCACTTTCATGTGTGGCCACTGCCTATAGATCTGCCCTGAAACCAAGAGTAACAGAGGAGTTTCAACCTTGCGACCATTTCCAAGCCTTTAACAAATTGAACCAAATCAATTTCTTTTAGTAAAGTACCAATGCACAAAAACATGTAAGAATTACCAGCCTGGTCTTAAGGAAAAGGGTTTAAAACACATTAGTTTATCTCATTCCAGCAGCACATCTTTTATTAAGATTCTAATGGGACACATCATCCAGGATACCTTCAAAAAAAATAAATAGATAAAAAATAAAAACCAAATTGGTCAACCATTCCAAGGTAACTAGGGTCTCTTAAATAAACGATGACTTATCCACCACATCCTGTCTCCTACTGTACACTTTGTTGCTCTGTCAAAATAAAAGTGGTACAGTTTGTATCAGTTATCATTAATGAATAGATACAATTTCATCACTATTTCACAACCTGTCAGATAAAACTTTTATGAGAAATTCACCTAATGCCTTCAGATTGTGGTAGAGTGTAATTGGTGTCCATGAACACAGATTCACTCATTTTGTGACTATTTCAAAGCCTTTCTTGAGACTGACGTGTTAGGCAAATTAATAGCTTTACTTATTCTTGTACTTTAACAGTATCCATTCATATAGTTCCCAGTGATATGACATCTAAGGCCTATCAGTCACACAGGTCTAAAGACCGGTCAGCAACCCTAAACGTGTAATCTCCAGCTGGTTGATGAGTGCTTGCTAGCTGAAATCATTTGCAAGAGGGTATAAAGTTTGAAAAAGTGCTGAAATGGAGAAGTGCTTTCAAAGTAAATGTTCTGCTGCAACCAAAACATTGTAAAGTAAAAACCTTTACTTTGAAGATGAACGGTCTTATGTTGCACTTTTTTTAAAAAACAAAACAAAACAAAGTTTCACTACAGCTCAGGGAGTACTGCGTGAGTGTTCATAGCCAAACTGGCGCCTTGTGAACAAACTACAAATGACCAGTGTAATCGGACGCATCATAGTCTGATCAGAAAAGTGTCAGATCACTCACTAATTCATTGCTCATAACAACAAGCCTGAATACACAACCGCAGCCATAACAAACTTCCACAACAAGCTGCACCTTTACTACTTCAGAAAACTGAAACGCACCATACTGTAGGCCACACAGTGAACAGGGAACAATTTTGTGAACAACATTGTAGTGTAGAAAAAAAGAAAGAAAATGATGATATATAATCTTCAAAATTTAAAATTCTTCAGCACTAACTTCCACTCTCTTTCTTCCTTATCGTCATTTTTCTGAAAACTTAGTGTCTTCACCTACAGCGCTGTGAAAAAATATTTGCTCCCTTCCCAGTTTTTTTGTGTTTTGCACTTTTGCCACACTTAAAAATTTCAGATCAAACAAATTTTAATATTTGACAAAGATAACCTATGTAAATGCAAAATGCAATTTTTAAGTGATGGTTTCAAAGTTATCCAAACCTACCTGGCCCTGTGTGAAAAAAATAATTGCCCCCAAAACCTGATAACTGGCGGTTCTACCATTGGCAGAAAGAACTGCAATCAAGCGTTTGCAATAACTGGTAGTGAGTCTTTCACATGATGTTGGAGGAATTTTGTCCCGCTCTTCTTTGCAGAACTTGTTTTTATTGAGACATTCAGAGGTGGATTTGCTGGTATGTTTTTGAAGTTCTTTAGATATTGTTCGGAGTTGATGAGGTCTTGGAGGTTAATCAGTTAATTCATGATTCATGGGTGCGATTACTTTTCACATAAACCCAGGGGAATTTGGCTAGCTCCTCCCTTAATAAATGAAATCAAAATTTATAAACTGCATTTTATATTTACTCAGTTATCAGTGTCAAAAAAAAATTTGTTGTATGATCGATGTGTGTGACATATATTTCATAGAAATTATGAAGGGGGCAAATACTTTTTATACATGCAGAGGTTAACAGATTAAAACTGTCCACAGTACCTGGAGTGTGAATTCTTTTGTTTCCTCATTTATGGTACATGAGCCATCCCTTTGCACTCTGGGATAAAATTGTGTGTTGAAAGCAGTTTGGAAATCAGTCTAGCTTAATCAGACATTACATCGCAACTAAAAGACAAACGAAATCTTCAATTCATCCATCTGGTCTTTCATTGCCTTAATAAGCTCAAAAAGTAATAAAATAACTACTGAATTAGAAAAAAAAAGACATAATAAAAATCACAAATGCAACTAATGTGCTAATGTAATTACAGTGCATTCTTTCTGAAAAATAACTGTGTCCATGTGTATTCTGGCTCTGTCCACATGTTTTATCCACAGTGACCAAGCCCACAGTCAGCCAGGCAGAAGACTTTAGTTGAGTCGCTGGCATGGGTGAAGGAAACTAGGCCACTGTGGATCGTTTGTCCCAGAACATCCATGCTTTCTCTCTGTCTCTGTCTCTTTCTCAGTCTGGCAGAACACACACGGAGGAAAGACCAATCGCCTGAAACAAAAACTACGTCCAGCAAAGTACACACACTACGTGAAATGAACAATCACATTCAACTAATTTTCTTTCCATTCTTCAGATATATGACAGTGTGACTCACATGCAGTGTTGAGATTAACAATGCAACCATCTTCCATTTACTATGCAAATTGTTCAGTTATGTGTTCATGACAGGGCAGAATAAGCTGCCATAGTGAATGAATATAAATTTTACATGAACTGATTTATATTTTATCTTTTTTTTTGTATTCTTCTCTCACCTAGCTACAAAACTAATGATAGTTTTTAACTGTTCTTACCTTTGAATGGAAACCAATTTAAGGTCGTACTCCAACTAATAATTAGTAATCATTAATTGGCTCTAGGTAAAGTTTAAGAATAAATCTGTTTGCAGGAAAATAAAGAAAAGCAGAGAAAAAAAAAGGATTCATATTTACATCACAGTGTGGTGTAATGTGAGTCAAACCATGCTATTTGGAGAAACAGGTAAGTATTAAAAAATCTTTCCATAAAAAATTTACTTTAATTGGTTATCATAAACATTTTAGAGTTGAAAGAACTGCATTAAACTGTTTACAAATTTTTAATTACACCATTTTCCTAAAATAATCTAAAATCATTTTAAGTGATAAGAGATTGTCTCAAACTATCCAAAATAGCAAAGACACCTTTGTGAAATTATGTGCAACTCAAAGAGCTTCACAAAAAAGTTCCTAAAGACCCCACAAATCTTACAGACTAGAGACCACTTAAGGCCACTGTTTGAATACCATTACATTCAAGATTATAAAAAAAAAAAATGAGAAAAAGAGAAATTACAGAAGCTTGTGGTTAAGCTAACAACAAAATTGTATCCCTTAGAGTAGATATGTAAATTAAAAACATGCCATGATGTTAAAAACACTGGTGGACCAAGTAAATGACATTGATATTCTAATTAAAATGCAATGTTCTGCTGGGAAATCTTGGATCCTTGGGTTGACATCAACCTTAATGTTATTACAGGCCAAGCGGACCCTCCACGGCACTGGCCTTCCCAGTGGCTGCTCAGTGATCTGCACCACATTAAACCAGAACTTCAGTAGCGTACTTCAGACGTAGCAGCTTATTTGCCTCACAATCTATCACAATTCACTGACTGCAAAACCACAATTTTGCTGAATTTGGGTGATGACCCATTAGATGACCAATACAATAGGGGGATTAGCTGATCTTGTGAATTGTGGGCAGGTATGACTTCACTGTTTGTTTGTTTTTTGGCCAGATGAGCTAAAAACAGTTTAGGAACTACTTGTAGACTACAAGCCCAACTTTTACCCAGCCTCCAAAATCTCAAGACCTTCAAGCACTCAAGGGATAGGACTGATCCACAGACCGCAAATGAAGCTGCTAGTGTCTTGGTTCAGGACCCCAGAGAAACCCTCAAATGATTCTCTCTCAGAGGATATTGCCTTTCCTCACCAACGGTTATTAAATCGTGATCACCACAAGTCACCAAATATCAACAGTAATCCAGAGCTCTGGTCACCACAACACTGCAAATCTATTACGGTATGTGCACTGGAGGATGTCACCAGAACCAACAATTACGATAACAGAGTATAGTGCAAGTATAATAGGAAGCATATGAGCCAAGGTTGCAATTCTTCTGGAAATTAAGGGTGCAGCTTAAGCCTACAAGTGGTCTAATCTATCTTTACATGCTGAAGAACCACAAGCAAAGGAAAAACTACCGCTGCCTTCCATTTGATACAGAAGCTGGATTTCCAACTTAGAAACGTTACAATCCAAGAGTGTGGCAGTGCCCATAAAACTGTAAAACTTGGAATCTGTGCTGTTGCGCATTTGTGACTCATTAAATAAGCCATACACAGAAATGACCACTGCGTTGCACTGCTAGTGACGGATGAATGGCTCTACCTAGCTAGGAGTAAAACAGTAAGTAAAACTTGTATTTCTTGCTTTTCTGTTTTTACTACTGGAACTGCATCAGCTTGGGAATGATGTCACTTCTGTCGCTGAATCAGAATCACGTTTTAAATGTAACGGAGCATACATGTGGAAGATGGCACCCTGACTCACTGATATTAAGGGCGATGAGAGTTGGGTGATTACAGATTTCCAAAAATGTAATATTGAAAACAATGCTATCATGCTTTTCAGACCAAGGGAGGAATGTTTCTAATTCATCGACTCACTCGAAAGACCGGCATGCAGACCTGTTCAAAGAATTCAAGGTGAATGAATTTCAATTCAACATCAGTTTTATCCTTCCTACATGTTATCATTTTGTTCGAGACAGCTGACACTGCCGTTGTGAGCATTAATAGGCTACTCAGCAATCATCCTAACATTTTAGTCTGTGTCCTGTCAACAAAATATAATGTTAAGATTTTAAATGAATGGTCGGCCACCACCATTCTAGTAATTTAAAATGAATTTCCCATAAATGTGATTATTTTTTATATTTACATGTTTGAAATTAAAAAAGTTAATTTTAAATTCAATTTGTCAGAAGATCACTTCTGTTATGCAGCAATCACAATACAAAACAGATTTTTTTCCACATCCCTTCAAACACTCAAAATTTTATACCGTTGTCCACTTCAGTATTTGCCCAGTTGCTATACCATCTTAATAAAATGTGGTGAAATTCAATAATTTGACAGGAGAGAGTGAGAACAGCTTTTCTTCCTGCTCTGTAGTGTTAGCTCAGGAAGCTAGCAGCAGCTAAATAATTTTTTTGGTTCATTTACAGTAAGCAAAGGTAAGTGTTTGCTCTGTGGAGGGAATTCATGATGGCATGAATTTAAAAGACTGGTCTAAATGAATTCTGAAAATGCTGCTTGACGTCAAGTTTTAAAAACCTGAAACTATGAAACATGAAATGCTTCTCCTGCAGTGTTGTGAATTACTGCTTACACGTGCTTACATGTGCTGTCCAAAAAAAACCAAACAAAAAACCCAGAAACACATTGTTTTTCGAGCGGTGCTTTCAGAATACACCCTGACCTTTATTCTGTCTGCAGTGACATCTCTCCTACCTCACCAGATAGTGCGGAAACTCAAGCATACGGGAATGTGCACACAGACACGCACACACAGAGAGGGAAGACACTGAGAAACACACAGGAGACTGAACTTGTCCTGGAATTCAGTCCCAAACGCCTTTGAGTGACGTCCGTGGTTTAAAAATACAGAGTTTGCAGAAAATGGATAGGTTACTGCATCCTTGGTGACCTGTCCCTGTTTCTAACTGGTGTTCCACACACATTGCAAGCAATGCTTCAGATATCCCAGAACCCACTGGGGTTGTGTGAACTGCTGGTCCAGTGCAATGTCTGCCATTTACAGAGTGTCTGCAAAGTCAGAGTGCATGCTGCATTCCCTCATTTCATGACGTGCCCAGGTCTGCCTGCATGCATGCATTCGCTGTATCAATCACAGCCCAAGTTTGTATGTGATCTATGTAATACAGTGCCAAGGAGAGTCAAGTGATGAGGGTTGGAGACTAAGAGGAGCAGAAGAGAGTTGCATTCATGAAGCTTGGAGAGAAATACTACTTATGGCTGTTTACTATACTACTGAATGCCAGCAAAGACAGATCACATTGACACAGGTCGACTTTTATGCATCTCCTGTGGCTGGATTTTTCTAAATATGTCCATTTTCCAATCATGTTCCATCCATGTTTACCCCTCTGCGAATCGCTACCTTATCGTGGTGGAGGGGTTTGTGTGTCCCAGGGATCCCAGGGGCTATGTTGCCTGGGGGCTTTTGACCCCTGGTAGGGTCTCCCATG
>VVHJ01031782.1:2132-16199 GCA_015107715.1 Tylochromis polylepis
AATTAAGTCTGAGAGGTTCACTGTGGGGAAAAAAAAAAAAAGGTTTATGAAAGAGAAACAGAAAATCAGTCGACCGCGTGTGATATGAGGAGTGCGTGACTGTAAACCTCGACTCTCGGTCTTCAGCCAAAAATTAGGTCAATGGCTCAGTAACCGCTGGCCACACATACACACACACAGTCTAGCCAGGGTCCTGATAAGCCATTAAGCAGCTACCCCTCCTGCTGACCTACCTTTTCTTGCTACTTACTACACATGCACACACACACACGCACACACATTTTAATTAATGCATTTAATTGAATGCGTGTGTCGTATTGAGATTGATTATGCGCCTGCCCGTAAAAAATTCATGGGAGATAAAAGCTGGATCACCATGTGCAGTTTTTCTCCCCGATGACAGCCTGGAAATGTTTTTGCTTTACTTATTTGCCCAGCAGAGGGCAGCACTGCTACAAGATTGTTATTATGATGCCCTATGTACACAGGGAACATGTACAGGGGGAATAATTGATTTTTTTTTTCTTCTTTTTTTTATTTGCTTTGATGAGCATGCTGGGTTAAAACTCACCTCACAGTTTCTGCTTGAACGTAAAGAAAACTCAGATCTCTTAATCAATGAGACCGCCTCTCTCACACCAACACCTGTCCCAGGTGTCGGTGCGCGGTGTAAGAACAACAACAACCTGAGTTAAAAAAGCACAAGCTGGAGCAGAAGGTGCTGACTAAGACAACACAAATGACACATGCGCGGGGCGACTGCCAGCACTTTAAAAAAGTCGCTCAGACACGAAGCCAGCAGCCTGCCCACATGCTTAATGCGGTGAAGTTATGTGGGAACATTTTTAACATCTTTTTGGTGCAAAACTCTGCAAAACTTGGTTTTTGTTTATTTCTTAGTTGTTGTTTTTTTAATCAACGTGACTTTAAAAAAAAAAATGCTGCGCAGCTCTGAGTTCTATTACTTTGTATTCAGATCCATATTCTGAGCGCTGCTCTACGGGGAGGATTCTGTGATGCTCAACAGAAGACGCCTCAGGAGAGCACATGTCAGGCCTGCAAACATTCAGCCCCAATTCACAGTGCAACAATATAAAGTTGCTATACGTGTATATTTGCTAGCGTGGGCTTGTCATTGTTTATCAGCTTGTTTACATGAAAAAATGATAAATTTCAAGGACTGGAATTCATATTAATATTACAATGTGATGTATTATGGCCATCACAGAGATACAATCAGCTTGACTGAGCACTCCGTCAAACAGCCGGTAGCATGAGAAGGCTGTGATGGATCATATAACTGAGTTTACACTCGTTACGCCTACACTGTGACCAAATTCTATGTAAAACTACAGTACTGGCAGCATAATACTGCTTACAGTACAGCTGCTGTAATCATAACAGTTTTTACTGTGACTTTCTTCCACAGCATGTCTTCCTCCCCTCACTCCCAACCGGTCACGGCAGATGGCCGCCCCTCCCCGAGCCTGGTTCTGCCGGAGGTTTCTTCCTGTTAAAAGGGAGTTTTTCCTTCCCACTGTCTCCAAGTATTTGCTCACAGGGGGGTTGTTGGGGTTTTCTCTGTATTATTGTAGCGTCTTTACTTTACAATGTAAAGCGCCTTGAGGTGAATATTGTTGTGATTTGACACTAAAGAAATAAAATTAAAGTGAAAAATGCAGTACACTTGAAAAGGTATGACACGTCATGTGTTTCGCTGTCATTTTAGTGTCCTTACTGTAATCTCTACCACAGTTTATAACTGCAAAAACACACTGGAGTCCTGTAGAGTCTTTGATACCACTTCTCAAGCTGAACAGGTACTTGATCTGCACGAACCCGCCCATGCACCCTGAATTCAGCTTTTTTGTCTTTCCAAAACAATGGCAGGATGTTGGCTTTTGTTTCCACCACTTCTTCCACCGTGTGAATACGGGAATGCTCCTGCGCTCTACATTTTAATAATCAGAAGATGAATGCTGGCCGGGGGTGATTAATTAATTTAGAAGTCCCAGTCATGGTGGCGGCCCTTTGCTTGTTGAACCTGAACGCAGTTCTCAGCAAAACAAACAAACAAAAAAACAACAACAACAGCAGAAAAACAACCCATGATAATCCACGGCTAATAAAGAATAAACACTGCTAAAATATTGATTTAAACATAAACACTTAAATTCCCTCAAGTCTGTGCCCGCCACTGTTAAACTGCGCATATTTCCTTATGTTCCTCTTAAGGAAATAAGAACCTCAACACATAAATTAGACGATTTATGGTTGGACCAAAGCCTGTGTGTCCTTCACTGGTTTCTGAAACCTTGAGTGTTTTTCACCGTCACCATCTTGAGTTCAAAAAACCAGATGAAAGCTTGCTCATTGGCTAACGCCTCGTCAATAACGCGTTGATAACCAATGCTTTTTACAAAACAGGTTTAATTTTTTTTAATTCAATGTGACCCAAAAGGAGTGACCGAGCCCATAAACCCATCAGGAAGATGTTTACAGTGCTCATGTCAGAAACCAGAGGGGACCAGAGGCCTTTTTGCACCCACAGCCATCAACATCTGGCGCTCTTAAGATTAAATGCAGGTTTAAGGCACTTCCACACTGGCTTCATTTTTCAGAACCAGATGCCATGTCCAAGCAACAGAAACAGACTCAAATCCAAACAAATTAAACACTATTAAATTGTGCGATTTAACGCAACACTGTACAAAAGTTTCACATAAACATCCATCCATTTTATTCATTTGAGGATCCCATCCCACCTACGAGAGGACGCGCCCTCGACAGGTCGCCTGTCTATCCCGAGGCTTACGTCACGCAATCCATCACGTTACTGTACAAAACTGCCCATACGTTCACAGCAATTTGATGAAGGGTTTGTTGGCTCCATGAAAATGGATGTTGAGTCTGTAGGGGACTCCCTGAACTTTCATGTTTGTTGTGCCCTTCTGATGAGCCTCCGCTGAAGCAGATGACGAAGCAGCTGGTAGCTCCATGTGCATCAGAGGAGCCAAATGGCCTCTTCACCTTCACCAACAGTGCGAGTCACAGTGACAAAAAAAACTGCATGTATTGTATGGGAAAAATTCAAATTCAGGTAAAAATACGGCACACTGCTGCAAACCACACCGCATCCAGGTCATTAGCTGGATAGCACCAAGCTTGAGTGAAAACAGTGTGCCGTTAGTGAGAGACAAAAACGCTGGCAGGATGCGAGCAGAGATGAGCGAGAAGGAGAAGCCAAATGAGAAGGTGGTTGCCTTCGCTAAAATTAGACCCTAATGTGAGGGAATACACACAAAGGAACACACACATCTACCAAGTACCACACAACAGCTCATGAATTTTCTATAAACAAACCAGATAGCTAAAATAATCTTCTGACTTCAAGCAGCTTCCAAAACTCTGATTACTCACTGGCTTTTTAAAAAAATCATTTTATCAGCTCCTATATTTTATTGCTCAGCTCGTGAAACAGGAGTCTGGTTCTTCTCTAAATAAGAAGGCCTGTAAATAGGAATGACTTTATTCTTCCTATGGGAGTTTCCTCTAGTTCCCAAACCTACCATCGGCTCCCACTGCTGGGTGTGGTCCACTACTTACGCAGGCCTCAAATCTCTTTGCCTGGGACACATCCGCTCCACCGCTTGTGGCTTTGGGCTTTTCGCCTGGAGCTTGACCAGCAGTTGCATGTGTGTGTTTGTGTGTGTGTGGTCGACGTTAGAACGAGGAGAACAATGGGCAGCTCTGTGTTTGGCCTTCTGGCAAGATATATACCTGAAGGGCAAAAAGCAACCAGAGTGGGAGAAGGGCAGCAGACTGCAAGCCACAAAGGCGGCTTTCAAAGGGCAGGCTGAGATGACTGTTTATTAGGTGCTGTGCTCCATTTTCTAGGATGCATACTATATATATTTCAAAACAAATCTACACCGAGGCAGATGTCATTACACACACACATCAGAACCTGTGACAAAATGCATCACGTCTCCTCCGACTCCCACGCTTCTCCAGTCTGATTTGGCTTAAACAAGGTGCCCCACCGAATACCAATAAAGCCGAGCTATTTTGATTTCGTTCCACAGTTGTCATGTCGTTTCTCGTGTCAGCTCTGGCTCAGCTGAGCTGCTGCAGGCAACATTATGACAACAATCTCAGGGAAGTCCTAAAAGATTTGCACAGTGTAACAGAAACACACACACACACAAATAACAACGTATGTGTTTGAGCTCGAGTTGCAGGTAAGCTGCTTACGACTGGTGTTTTTGGAATATTGTAGATAGGTCAGATCACAGCGTCGTGGAAGCCACAGCCGAGATCCCCCCCCCCCGCGTGAACTTGACGCCTACTTTAGCCATGAGATGTCGACGCGAATTATTGGGCGGCGTAGCTCAGAACTACTGACAATGAGCAGTGGATCCTTTAAAGGGTGCTTTAGCAGTAAATTGATGTGATGATAAGCAGTGCACCGGAGACTATCCGCGCACACTTTCTGCCCCCGCACACTCAAAAACACACAAGTTTGTTTCTCACAATCTCCAACAAAACATCTAGCCTGCTTTCTTTCTTCGGTGAACCACAACATGCATTTTTTTCCCTCGCTCGTATCGTCCTCCTTCTCCTCCTCGTTATACGTTAGAGCAGAGACATCAGCGTTTTCGCCTATGACGAATAAGTCCGCTCTCTCAGCCTATTTATCTCTCTACCCTGCTGTGTGTCATGGTGACAACATAAACTTCCCTTTCCTGTCTTATAGGAAAAACACTGGAGGTCACAGAAAAAAAAAAAGGATGTTTAATTGTCAGCCTAATCTGAATTCCAGTAAGACCATCACATCAGCCAGCACTGAAACTCTCGGGCCGACTGTATAACACACACTCGCATACTCACTCGCTCACTCAAAGTGTTTTTACTGCACCGCAATGCAGTGTGACATTGAGGATAATGACTGCACTCACACTCACGCATGCACACACACATCCCTGCAGAAAAACACCTACAATTACACAAAGAAAAGCCGAGGTGGGCAGGCACAGTCACCCACAGTTTTCAAGGAATTTTTAGTCACCACACAGATGAAAAGCTTTGACGGGTCTTTTGTTATCCGCAGTATTTAGCACTTTGTGATTTTCTGATCTTACACCCCTCGTGGTTAAAGCAGCTTTGATTTGTTTTCATGGATGGACTGATGGAAACTTGTAACAACGGTACTCGCCGTAAACTGTAATAAAAAAGTAACTTTTTTTAAAACTGATCTCTTCAAACTGAAGTCCTCCTAAAGGTTTGTCACATCAGCAAGCAGCGCTGAACAACACTGCCAGCTTCGGCTCCATAAAGACGGCATTTTTTTTAAAATAAAGAATTATATTACATATGTGGTTAGTGCGGGGAGCGGGTTTATGTACATAAAAATAAAAGAAATACTGTGTATAAAATAATATATATACACAGTATCTTATGGCAGTGAGTAAGTTAGTAATAAAATAGTTGATGGAGTCAAAGTTTCTCTGATCACAGGATGAAAGAGACTGAAAAGCAGCTCGGTGACATCAAGGAGCTCAGCAGAACCCGATCAGCTTGCAGGAAGGAAACAGACCAGCGCTGACTGGTTAGCAGCAAGGGGACGAGACAAAGTGCGAAAAGTAGTTATAAATATATACTGCTCGAAAAGGGCAACACTTAAATCACACAACAGATCTTGAAAAATAAAATATTATTATTGAAGACCAATTTTACATCATGTTGTTCTCAGCAGAGGAATCCAGAATCACCCCAAAAAAATCTAAGTAAAAGTTGTTCAAGTGTTGCCTTCATTTTTTTTGTGTGTGTGTGTGTTTTTTTTTTTAGCAGTACTTGGGAAACCGCTCTGTTAAAAACACAACGCTGTCAAACGAAGCTTTAAAGTTTTGATAAATGTCGGCGATTAAAGCTAGTTTAGCTTTAGGGGGCCAATATGGTTATGGAAAAAAAATGACCTCCGGCCTGCAACCGTCAGAGGGTAAACTCTAGAACACGAACAAAAATCATTACTTGAACAAGCAAAACAGAGCAGTCACCTGGGAAAGTTGTTATCTTTAGGGCTCGAACAAACCGACACACAATCAGTCAGAGATCTGACTTATTAATCCTGATCCATGACTCTGTGACATTCTGTATTGACTCAGCTTAATACTCTGAGCTTAACATTTCCAGGATCTGAGCATACAGTTTTTTCCCCCCTCTAAAAGATGCTACTTTTTATTGACGTGGGATTTTTGCTCTCCTTTTGCCTATGGACTGGATATCGTCGTGGGAAACGAAGAAAAATATTTGCTGACAGTTACTCTATTATTTTTATCCAATGTGCAAACTGTTGCAAGAGTTGAACTCGCTAAAGTCGTAGCTGCTGCCTCGCAGAGGAACTTTTTAAGACACGGGGAAACATTGCTGCATCAGGAAAGTTTGAGAACAGCCCCAAAAATAAGCCGCAACAACTCTAACTATCCTTCATCGCCTGCTCTGGTGGGACTGCACAAGCATCTCTGTGTGATGGGCTCCTACGCAGGTGTACAAATGAGTGTGCGCTTGTGTATCACAGAGAGCGCCTGTGTGTGTGTGTGTGTTCTTCTCCTCTCTTGGAGTGTCTATCTGGGTCAGCCATCTGGGGAGTCGCCAGGGCCTTGGCAAAGTGGGCAGCTGGCCACCACAGCTGGTTCTCAGTCTCAAACACACACACACACACTAGAGGGAAGTGTAGAGCCACCAGGTAACATCTGCATTGCCACCGCCCAGAGCAAGTATCCAGTGCTGCCACCTGACCCCTCATTACCATCTCTGGCACTGAAGAAGTGAGAGGCAGACCGTCACGCCTGTGCGCGCCTACGTCAGGACAAAATGCTTGAGAATCGGTCTGACTGTAATTATCGGGGAATGCGTAAATGCTTGTTTGTGTATGTTTGCATACACTTGCATGATACGCCGACACAGCTTAATCTCACTGGATAGGAATGCGGAGTACAAGCTAATTAACCACTTCCAAGATGGCGACTAAATCCATCCCGCAGAGCCTCTCCAACCTCCTTTTCTTTCAGCCCTCCTGTTGTACAATGGTAGTTAAGGTTTTCCCACACCGCTTCTATTCACTGGTCACGGATAGGATTACAACAGAGGTGCTCAAAAAGTAGGCCACGGCATGTTGTGTTCACATTCGGGTGTGTGTGTGTGTGTGTGTGCGTCTTACATTGCATGGAATGGCATTATAAAATCTGTGTATGTAGTAAAGTAGGTTACGGTTTTCACCTGGTGAAATGAGAACTGGAGGACAGCACACACTTAAGATGCAACAACAACATCCAGTTTCCACAGGAAACAAGTTAAAAGCGTCCTTCAGAGGCTTCATCCTGCAACGGGATACGTGTTTATCTGTAAACTCAATTGAATGGACGCTCGGATTTCACAATCACAGATGAATCTTTGTCAATTTACCTCAGGGAAATGTTGGTACACAGGGATGGAGATTGCGTAAGGGTTTATTTTTCTGCATAGATGCTCTGACTGGTAGCAGCTTTTCCTAGAAAGGGTAAGGTACCGCACACGAGCATTTTAACTCAGGGGAATAAATCAAGTGTAGCAAATCTAACAAGACAGTTTGAGCTGGGTGGTCAATTCGAAAGAAAAAAAAATTTCCTCCCTGAATTATTTCTGACGTGCTTCTCGGTCGGTTCTGTTAAGCCCCCAACCGCTGCGCGCATCTCTGAAGCAGAACAAAGAAACAAAATTACAAAACAGAGGAATTTATTAACTTTTACCTTATTGTATGAGAACAAATCAATGGTTAGTCACAGAACAGTAGAAAAGCAACAGCACTACTGTAAATGTAAAGAAGTCCCCTGTAGCTTTGCTGTTGGTCAATATGACAGGCCAGAAACCACAGAGGGCAAGTGAGGCGCAGCAGATGTCCCTCTATCACTCTGCCAGGCGTGCCCCCAACCCCCAACCCCGACTTCCTTGGTTTCCACTCATTGTTTTTTCCTCTTTATGAAAGTCTTCCACTGTCAGCCTGATGAATGACAGTTCAAACAGGGTGCCAGTGCACACTTCTAGTGCCGTGCAGTCCTAAATGGCCGAATGCTGAGGCCCCAGTGGAGGCTGTGTGGTTGCCAGTAGCCATGGTAATTCCAAAAATTGAGAGATTTCTTTTTTTAAACGCGATCTGCAAAATCCCACGAGACTGCAGTTTCTTTTAGAGGTTAAAGGCAGTCAAACAAAGAACTGCCAGAACATACTGTGTCTACACAGTGCCATTCTTTCATCAAATAATCCAAAATATTTCTAATTAAAATCAGTTCTTGGAATACAATGTAACTCAATTTCAGCACTTCTGCAGGACAGACGTGCATCTATAATGCAATCTAGAAATTTTAAAAAATCCACAGCTTTTTTATCCTCTCATTATCATGTCTTTTTTTGTTTTTGCTTAGTAGTTGCACTCTGAGAAAGTTATAAAGCCATTATGCTGCAGAACTGCCTCTGACATCTCCTTTCACCGGGTAAAGGCCACGGTTACATAAGGGTTACTATTTTAGTTTGCCAGCCAACATCCCTCTGATGGAAGGACCAAAAGACTCCAGTCGGTGCTGCATCGCTAATGGGTACTCTTTAAACACACTCACACACAAAAAATAGAAAACTGCTGGTAAACAGGAGTTTTATAATCCACATATCTTTGTAATTGTATTTTTTTTCTTTTTAACCTTGTTGATACAGGCAACAGGGATAAGCATTTATAGTCGTTTTTCTTATTATTATTTGGCATTTTATTAAGCATGCTATACTTCTGAAGCTTCAAAAAGAAACAGCCTTAGGTACGAGTCACTGTCATCTGCTTTGGTGGACTAATGGCTTAATGGGATGCCAACATGCTGAAGAAGCACGGTTTCAATGTCATTTGCTCATTTGGTCACTGAAGGTAAACCAGAGACTGTGATAGTAAGAGAAGGCAGACAGGGAGGCAGGGAGAGAAGTGATGGCAGAGAGAGAATGGTGCTAGAAGCAAATGCAAATGTAAAATGTAGTGTTTTATGGCTGCAGAGTGAGAAAGGTCAAGCCAGCGAAAAACAATTCACTACCATCTATACCTCGAGTGCATTTTCTTTGTTGAAATATGAATGAAATGGAACCTGAAAGCTGCAGCTGAACAGGTACCAGAAGCTGAACAGAAGATTTCAAATTAAGACCTAAATCATTTATTACAGTCAGGTTCATAACTCAGGTCAAAGACCTTAAAAAAAAGGTATTTGCTATAAGAGGAAAACGTCACCACAGGGTTTTAATAATGGTCTGGTGTTACGTTTTAATGCTGAAACAAAAATCAGCCCCTGCGTCGATAACTGACTATAATATAAGAAATCTCTGTCTGTGTGTTTGTTTCCTTGACTGCAAACTCCTTCTAGACCATCGGGAGTTGAGCAACCAAACTTGGCACATACATACATCTTCAGCCCCTAGAGGTTCTGACCTATATCAGATATTATGATGTTACCCTGTTGCCTAGAAACCACCTAGCAATGGGCTAAAATGACCTGTTTTTAGCATTAATCCACCTTATAAAAGCATCCTATCTACGGGCTACAATCTTCTTTTTTTTCCCCCCACAACAATAACATCCCCATTTAAGCAAACAAAGCAATATTTACCACTCATAAATTTTTTTTCCCTCAATTTTAATTAGTGTATCAAGAACAGACACAAACAAAGCACGGGCACCTACTAGTCTGAAAATAAGGACATAATTATAAATAAATAACGCTTTATACACAGTCTCATATTTCACTTACCAGCTGTTTTGTTTTCCAGTCCTGAGAAATGTGTTGAATTTATTTCTTTTTATTTATCTGCATTGTGTACATCTTTATATGCCATCTTGCAGTCATCATGCTATGTGACGTGTAAAAGAAAATATTCATTTTCTCATAAAATCTTCGCTCTGTGGGGAAACTAGCGAAGGTCCTTTTAATATTACTGTTGTGTTTGGTTCTGTAAGACTGAGCGCTAGAAATGAACACAGCCTCATCCAGATATTGCAGTTTGGTGAGTTCTTCTTTACTATTTCCTGAATAAAACATCATGAATGTGATCCATCAATGAACTCTTACTATCAGCTACTGAGTAACAGCTGATCCCTTATCTCGTCTTGTGACCACTTTGGTTACTAGATACGATTAACAATTTATCTCCTCTTAATATCCACCAGGTCGCTGGTAACCCTGCTTGCAAAAAACTCCCACAACTCCCGCTGAAACCCTCTCCAAATATCCACCTCGAAAACTCCATTAAATTTGCAATGGAGAAATTTCCCCGTCTGAAGTGTGGCTCTGGAGATCCGCCCCATTTGCTGCAAATTCTCCTGTCAGGCGTGGATGCTTCACTGCCGGCAGGAAAACAACAAATTAGAACTTCAGAGGAAAATGTCTCCTGGACTCACCTCGGCTCACTTTTTGTTTTCCGTCTCCTCTCTGGTCTGGCATGTCACCGCACTACACGATATTTCGATATTTCACCTCTGTGTTGTTGACATTCGAGCCACCAAATTGCGCTGAGCGCGGCATTGGCCAGACTTGTTTGAAAGAAGGGATCAAGTCGCTACAATAGGTGCTTCTGACCAGGAAGACGATACTGAGTGTTCATGAAACAATTTGTCTATCTTCATCCGTCACTTTTCACTGTGTCCACAATCTGCAGTAATTTTACATAAGAATTTGCATACCAGCCATCTTCGCTGGATTGACAGAACAATCAATTAGAGCTACTTCCTCAATCACCTCTGTTCAAGCACATCATCACATCACTTATGACAGCGTAATCAATTCAAATCGCCGCTCTCTTGGCATTTGGTGCTCATGTGCGCGCGTGTTATTTCGGGTTACTCGTGGAACAGAGCAGCAGCAGATGTGAGAGGTAATTTGCAGCCCAGAGAGACTCTCTCTCTGGTGTATTACAAAGCATTATGGGTAGATTTGCCATCATTGAACTTGAGTGGACTTCAATGACACAGTGTTCCTTTTCAACTGATACACCCGCACTCACACGTGTGCGTTTCGTTTTTAGCTAGCCCTGACCTTCTAGGTCACATTCAGTGGGCTGCAGAGATTCAACTTTACTGAGGCCAAAAAAGAAAGCTTTGTTTCGCATGCTTTCTTTTGTCTTCGTGCTTTTTACTTTCACTCTTAATCCCAAATTCTGAATGAAAACTGGTGCAGAGGTTGCACTCCGCGTACTGTGTAGGGCCTGTAACAGGCTGGCACTGGTGTGGTAAAATGCCCCAGGCAGAGTTTATATAACTAGTCTCCTAACATGAACTGGGCTACAGCCACGCTGCAATGATGACACAACGGTAAAAAGAAGTAAACCTGAATAAGGTGCGGTTTGTTGCGTAAATGCCCCAGCTCAGGAGTGCATTCATCACACGCCGGTGAAAGAAGCTGTACGGTTGATGCTTGTTGTTACAACAGAATGAGAGAAAGCAGGACGTAACAGAGCTGAAAGGAAGTGACATAATGGGACAAACCAGTATCTAAAAGGACTGGCAGTGGCTGAAACAAGCAGAGGCAAACAGACACAAACAACTGGCAGCAACATTTTTAACATGAACAGACAATGAGATCATGGGCTGTTTTTTGGTTATTTTAGGCCCTGTTAGAGCTCACCCTGGGCCTCTGATAGCACCCAGCGATGATGATGGTGTTCCCCAGCCCGTGATACCGCCTAGGTCTGTTCAGAGTGACTTCAACCTCTCTCCATCCATTCCTCTATCGCTCAAGGAGACACTAGGGCAATGATGCTCACTCCATAGTAGCAGACAAAAAACACACCAGCAGAAGATTCACTCATCCACAGCGTTTAGGGGAGGATGAGAAGTTGTTCCCGCCACCGGAGCGACGTCAAATCAGCCAGCGCTACATAATGTCATCTGACTGCTTAGAGGAGCACTTAAACATGCCAGCAAATTTCTGTGATTTTACTACATGCAACATTCAAGAGGCAGACATTTTTCTTTCTATCGCATCAATTTTTCATATATTGACTGAGTGGGCACAAATGGCCCGGCATCCGACAACACCACAACATCAGCAGCGCATCTGAGTGTATGTTTTTAAATTGAGCCACAGAAAGCCAGAGGTCGTACATTTTTACCGAATATAAGCAGGAAAACGAGGGAACTGGACAAATGGACAAACACATCGCTGAGAAAGGAAGTGAGGGAGTAAAATGCTCTCCAGTACCTTATTCTCTCCAAAGATTCACACTAATAACATTCTGGTAATGGTTCAACAACATTACCAGGAATATTTTAAGTAATAAAAGCTGTAAGTTGTCCTCCTTTTTTAAAAAACCTGCTGGATTCCAGGTAAAACAGTTGTCAGCTCTCTTGAAAGCCCCGAAATGTTTCCCTAATGTGCAGCACTCCAAGTGGACAGTGTCACAAACAAACTGCAGGAGGTAGTTTCAATTAAAGATAAGCCCCCAAAATGAGCAGAGCTGCTCTGAGTAACTAAATAGCTATTCTACTGCATTTGTCTCCGTTTCAGGGAGCTTACTTCAAGTAGTGCTCTTGTTTGAAATCCTGCCAAAACTTTCATGGAACAACACCTCCAGAACGACACTCCTCTCTCCGCAAAAGCACCACGGGAAACCAGAACAGAGCAACGGGCTTTAGTCAGCTGTAGGCAGCAAATCTAGATGTTGAAAGCTGTGAAAATAATTATGACCGCAAACCTTCTGCTTATCATGAAAACAAATTGATTTTTTCCCACATATATTTTATTTGTTTGGAGCATTTGCTTTCCTGTAAATAGAAGACCTGCACAGGCGTAGCAGCCCACAACAACCCACCTCCTGCCAACATACACGAGGATGATAATGAGTGACTCATCATTGCTAATTTGCTGTGCTAATTTTATCAGCAAACTTCACAGGCTTGAAGAAACCTTGCTATGGCAGAATGGCTGAACAGCTTGATGCGTTACACAAGCAAGGTTGCAATGTCAAAAGAACTGCCATGTTCTCCAGTCAAAGTAATAAATGCCATTCAGCTCTGATAAAATCTTCAAAGACGCTTTTTAGGTTTTTCCCTCTCGGTCAGTGTCGTATAGCGTTGATGTCGCCTTTGTACCTTTACAAAGGTGCCAAACACAGTTATTCTTAATCACAGAAAACTTGTTCGTTGCTGAGGTTTTCCTTTGTTATGTATCTGCATCACTATGTAACAGACTGACGCACCCAGTCAAACCAGCTGCCTCAACTAAATCCAGATGCAGACATCAGATCACAGTCCACTGTTATTTCATGACTAAAGCTGCTTCACCTAACTCTTAAACATACACTAGCAAAGCAGGCCAAATGTTCTGTTGCAGACTAAAAGAACAAACGCAAAAGAGTCTTAACAAACTTCCTGCATCTGAGGAACTGATGCCAAAGTCCTCCCAGCAACAGGTAAACCCCTATACTGTCAGTGCAGCGTGCAAGTAGCTAACAATAGAAAATGAATGAATACTGTTACAGCCTTCACAGAACAGCCCATTTTCATTTCTGATGAGCCCCCCTGAAATGGTGACACGAACGCAGACTAACATGAACTACAGTGACACGGTAGGTCGTCTGGCTCACGGAGCTTCTGGTTAGCAATCAACAACTCTACAGTCGTGGCCAAAAGTTTTGAGAATGACACAAATATTAGTTTTCACAAAGTTTGCTGCAAAACTGCTTTTAGATCTTTGTGTCAGTTGTTTCTGTGATGTACTGAAATACAACAACAAGCACTTCATACGTTTCAAAGGCTTTTATCGACAATTACATGACATTTATGCAAAGAGTCAGTATTTGCAGCGTTGGCCCTTCTTTTTCAGGACCTCTGCAATTCGACTGGGCATGCTCTCAATCAACTTCTGGGCCAAATCCTGACTGATAGCAACCCATTCTGTCATAATCACTTCTTGGAGTTTGTCAGAATTAGTGGGTTTTTGTTTGTCCACCCGCCTCTTGAGGATTGACCACAAGTTCTCAATGGGATTAAGATCTGGGGAGTTTCCA
>VVHJ01031809.1:0-11661 GCA_015107715.1 Tylochromis polylepis
TAGCAAGCATAGACACACACACACACACGCACACACACACACACACACACACACACACACACACACACACACACACACACACACACACACACACACACACACACACACACACACACACACAAGTACAGATATGCACACGCAAAACACACTGTTGGTGAGCCTGTGTCTCTCTCATGCTGTGTTAGTAGGTACAATATCAGAGGTGTCACTAATCGTTTTAAACTATGCACTTTTATGTTCACTTCTCTCTCTCTGCTCTCCTCCTCCTCGGCTCCTCTGTCTCTTGCTCCGCTATCTTCTCTCTGTTCTTTCATAGAACAAGGACGCATCAAGGCAGTTTGCCTTATAGAAGTCTAAAGAGATGCCAGAGGCATAGAGGTAGAAAGAGAGATAGAAAGAGAGGAAACGTCTGGTATTTAAAATTTATACTTTCTTATGCCTTTGTTTTGAACTTGAACAGGAGAACTTTCCTAAGTCTGTCTTTTGTTGTTGTTTGACTAAGACATGGGTGTGGTATGTGCAAGGGTGTACATATTCAACCCTTTTGATAACATTAGTTAAAGTGGTAAAATGTGTGTTTATAGGTTTGTGTGTGTGTGTGAAAGAGTGTGTGTGTGCGTGCTACAATTATCTCCAGACTGCTCTGATCAGCTTTGACATTTATCAGTATGCACAATCAGTCTCTATTCTACACGATTACAAATACAAACACACACAGACAAACACACAAAAGCTGTGTAAATCAGAAATATGTTTTCGCACCATTAAGTCAAGTCAATGATGTGTATGTCGACTCCAGTGAATAATTGTTTTTTTTTTCCTTTTGCAGAGCAAGCTATAAAAATAAACCTTTCCAGTTCACAAGAACAGCAATTAAAATCAAAGTAATGTTAAAAATATCGCCACAGTTCATGTCTTGTGTGTGGCGGAAGAAACAAATCTACTAGAACAGTCATTTAATTAGGACCTTAGAAAAATTTCAGTACCACAGTCATACTATTATCATCATTCTTTTTCTAAGGAAGCAAACTGCTGTTTCTGGGAATAGAATGGAAATGTTATTTATACAATGTAAATTTTAATTTAATGTGGATCAACTATGACTTAAATTAAAAGGATTAAATAATTTCAAAATGCAAAACATGAGACAAAACATATAGTGTTATTGAAGTATGAGTTAATAAAACAAAATAAATAATATTTAATCATTTGGTAAAAATAGCAGGGCTGTTGAAACCAGTGAGAAAACTGCACGTATAAGAATCTACCTTTGGTAGCTTCAGCCTTTATTAGATGGACAGTACAGACAGTGGGCAGAAAAGCAGGGAGAGAATAGGGACAGTGATACTCAGTTAATGGTCTGAAGTGGACTCAAATTCAGGCAGCTCAAGTCTCTAAACCAGGGATGGGGAACTCCAGGCCTCAATGGCCGGCGTCCTGCAGGTTTTAGATGTGTACTTGATCCAACACAGCAGATTTAATGGCTAAATTTCCTCCTCAACATGTCTTGAAGTTCTCCAGAGGCCTGGTAATGAACTAATCATTTGATTCTGGTGTGTTGACCCAGGGTGATATCTAAAACCTGCAGGACACCGGCCCTCGAGGCCTGGAGTTCCCCCACCCCTGCTTTAAACTATACCTCACCAGGCAGTGGCATTTGCCATATTAGTTTCTTGCTCAAAGGAGTGTCACAGTTCTTTGGTGCCCCTGTTTAAGTTTGCAGATCTAGCATAGCAAAGGAAGTTCAGTTGTTTTTTTTTGTGTAACCAGCTAAGAGCAGGCAGGAACAATCAGTTTACTCAAGAAAGATGTAAACTCAAGCAATGAAGAGCACCTGTTGGATAAACCTTTAGAGCCTTGGAGTGCTTTCTTTTGATGGGTGATCATGATATTTGAAACTATGACACAGTGAAAAAAATTCTGCAGTTCTAGTAATTATCAAATTAATAATGGTAAGAAAGTCTTTGGAGTGTGAGTACCTGCTGGCAGTGTAGTAACACTGAGTGGCAGGCTCTCAATACAACCCTGTGTATTACAGCCTCTGATCCAGAAGCTGTAGCTAGTGTAAGGCTGCAGGTCAGTCACAGACAACCAGATGCCTGCCGCTGTACCTCCATACAATGCACCATCACCATCTAAGAAACAGAGAAAGAAAGACATGTAAGGTCTTAGGCCAAGCAATGTATAGCTAAAGATAATAAAAAATAGTGATTTTTTTAAAATTAGCATTATTACGGTAAAGGCAGAAAAGTGACTTGTAAGAGATACATACAACAAGAAAGAAAAAGGAAAGAGAAATGAGAGAGAGGTCGTGAGAGAGAAAAACCCCCACTGAGATTAACTTGAGAGTAATCGAAAGAGAGAGGTCTCCATATTGAGGTTATGCAAGGATAGTCAAAGAAAAGGGATCAGAAAATTATAGTATGCAAGCCTATCCAATATATTTATACGGACACACCCACCCACACACATAATTCTGTGTGGATTGATGAAGGCCGTTTGTATCAAAGAAACAGGAGGTTATGGGTAACTAGAGCGAAACACTGTCTCTCCTTTCCTTCCTCTGTTGGGTTTCTGTGAGGCATAGATCAAAGTGCCTGACAGTGAGTGTGTATGACAGGGAGAGACTTTGTGAATATGCGTAACTAAAAAAATGAGAGTATGTGTGTTCCCTTTTCTTGCCATGTCCAGTCTATCTGTTGCTTTTGTTGTCTCCCCGCGGTATTGCTGCTCCTCATATCTTACATTGTTTTTACTGTCTTTTCTAATCCATCTATGGAAATATGAGCTTCTCATCTCCCTTTTTTCTTTATACTATTATTGAATTGCAACTTGACTTTGTTCCTCTATCTTCATACACTGTTTCGGTCTATACTCCCATGTCATTTCCTCTTGTAAATCACTCACACAGTATCAAAAAGAAACAACAACTTGTCACTTCTATGCTACTGTATACTGATTACTTCTTGATTACTTCCCTATTACATGGCTGACTTTCAGTGAAAGCTGACTTTGTGAGTGAGAAGTGTGATTATGTATGATTCCAATTTGCATATGTACTTATGTATATGAATATGTCAATTTCTATCTATGGACATCTAAGGGTCTTGATAAAAAGGCTTTACTTCTTTGTAAAACCTTTTTGACCCTACCCCACCCCTCCAAAAACATTTGACAGTCTCAAAATTAGTAATAATAATATTAAATAATACTGATTCCATCAGAAAAGTGGCGATATGGCTACACAATAGGCACATTTTTTTCACTCAACAGTATCAAGCAAAATGTATATCTTACTATTTCAATCAATCAAACTGTCTCCACATTTGCACCAAGTTTAGCAGTGTTTTTTTACCCAGGTAGGAATGATTGTGTATTAGCCTCTGGGTGCTTCTAAAACACTGGTTAAAACATATCCATGCTTTACTCAGAAAATGAGGCCTTCACATTTTACAGCTTCCACAGTTGTGATGTGAATGTGTTATAGGTAAAGTCAGGTTTGTTGCCTGGTGAATACTATATGAGAACTGTGCATGTGTAACAGATGCATGTAGCTTTTTGTGTATACATGCTGCTGTGTGTGCATGTTCAGGTTTAGTACGTGTGTGTGAGAGATTGAAAGAGAGTCGCTGTTACCTTTGCTTTTGTAGTATATTGTGTAGCTAAGGTTCCCATTTGCTCTAGGAGGGGCTGTCCAGCGTGCTCTGAGAGATCTTGAACTCTGATTGGCCAGCTCCAGCAGTATAGGACCTTCTGGGGCCATCTCTAACGTACGCACGTCCACCTTAGAAGAACATAGATATCAAAAAGCATAGAAGAATACAGATATGTGGATATTTTTATCATAGCTCCACTAACACTCATTCATCCAACAGCTATTGGAGAAATACAAAAAACTGAAAATAATGTGTGCCTCAGTCTGATACAACCTGTCTGAAATGTTAAAACTAACCATTTTCAGATGAAACCACTCTACACGAGTGGCCGGCATTATCTCGGCCACCATTTTTCCACCCTCTTTCATCATTACAGTCTTCTTCTGTCTCATTTCTTCCTGTCTAACTCTCCTCTGCTGCCTTCGATTCCCTTCCACCTCATCTCTCACTTTCCTCTGACCATTTACTCTGTCCTCATCATTTACTCATTTTGCCTGAAATTCCCTTCTTCTCTGACTCCTCTTCTCCTTTTCCTGCCCATCCTATCACCTCTTCCTCTTCTCCACTTCATCCTGTTTCACTCTCCCTCTCCTTCCCACCCTCCTCTTCTCTTTTTCTGCTAGGTCAGCGGTTCTCCTGGTGTTTGACTAAACATGGCATCTGTATTGGAAAAATGCCCCAAAATATGGCCTGTCGTCAGAGGCGTCGTTGAGAATGAAGTGGCATTTCCTACCAAATGTCACCGTGGCCACGCCAACCCTCGTTATTGAGCCGAGAGAATCGATCACCTTTATGACGCCCAGTGACACACACGCACACACAGACACACGTGTGTGCAGGCATTCCCACATGTGTACCTATGATTTTGTGTATTAGTTCCAGCGCTAATGAAACTTATGAAAATAATTCATGCATAATTTTATAAAAGTCTTGCTACGCTAAAGATGATGGGTGTATTTGACAAATATGTAATGTTGTGTTTTGTATTTCATACTTTTGGTAGAAACTACAATTCATGTTGAAAAATACTCTGCTGTGTCATGCCGTGGTTCCCGTTCATGGTCCCCGTGGCTCTCACCAGTTTTTAGTTGTTTCTTGTTTTATTTTGCGCTTGTACCTTCTGTGTTCAACTCTGTCAACTTAATTAGTGTTCATATTTCAGTGTCTGTTTTCAGCGATAGTTGTTGGTCTTTTTAATCTGAAGTTCAGTTTTCTCATGTTTCTAGCTATGGTTTACTTCCTGCTTTTGTTTCTGCTTCTTCCCACATAGTTTAATTAATTCCACCTTTCATCAAACAATCTCCTTTGTGTGTCTATATACAGTTCTGTTGTTCCCTTTGTCTTTGCCAGATCATCTGTTTGTCCTGCATTAGTCTACCTCTCGTTCCTTGAGTCAGTTTTTAAATTCTTATTCTGCATTTCTTATTGGACTTTGTGTTTTTTTGGTCTGCTATTAATGGCACATAGTTTTTGGTTGCCAGCTTTGTCTACTTCCACATCCTGCATATAAATCTTTCTCCAGTTTCTCATAACAATAAGTTCAACGGCCAATATTGAGTCAGTAACACCAATAACGCAATTATTTATAAGGCATCACTATATGACAAAGCATCTTACAGTTTGTTACACTATGCTTAACAACACAGACTGACTGACCATCGGTCCCTTGCCACAGCCCTGTGCCGTGCAGGCCTGAAGCCTGAGTACATGTCGGCTCCAAGGAGAGAGTCCCTCCACCAAGAAGAACCTCTGGGAGGAACTGGTGTTTAAAATGAGAACTCCATCCAGCCAGAGACCGTAGCTAGTTATAATACCTGTGAAAAGAACACACCTGATTAGAACATGCATGTGAGACAGAATAAAAATAAAAATAACGGAAAAAATGTTTAAAGGCAACAATAGAACTTATATTTTAGTCAGCCTAGTAATGACCAAAACTTTCTTAACAACCTTAGTATTTATTACAATAAAAGAAGTCCATTGGACATGGAATTCCCACTCCCTGTCACATATTGTGCATACCCCCTGCCATAAATAACCTCTGACCAAGAACAACGATTTTGAAGCTAACAGTGATGTTAAAGAAAAGCACAAATATGAACAGGATGTAAGAGTATCACAACTAATCACAACCATTACACATCTTCTCCGAGATCATTTCCTGTAGGTTTTCAGAAGATAGTTATACAGAGATAGTTTTCCACTCTGCTTGGATTGGTCACTCATATGCAATAGTACTGCGTCCATAGTGTTACATTACAATCATAAAGAGAGCTTTACTATGACGGGATGCAGTCTGGGTCACTGGATTACAATGCAAATGAAAACTGACTTAGGGGCTGCAGACCTGCCAGTCAGGTAGAGTGATCCAATGATAGAAACAGCACTGAAATGACAAATGTAACCATGGGTGTTAGGAGGATAAAAGCCCTAAGAAGGACAGTTGTACTACAATGAACAGGCACACACACACACACACGCAAATAAGGGTGCAAATAGGTGTGCACACTCTAACCTGCACACGGACAAACTGCACATACACACAAAGATACACACACATCTGGAAATCACATGTATCCATACCCACACACACCAGCACAATCACTACATTACATTACATCCACCTAATAAAAAATGAAACAGTAAGGTGCCAAATGTGCTTTTCCTTAATAAAAATGCATACAGGGGGCTCAAAAGATCAGCACTAAGAACTAAGAGTCTATTCTGCTTTAATCATGTGTGGGTTTTATTATTGCTCAATACAGATATACACACCTATCAGGAAAACGAAGAAACAAAAAAAACTCACGGACACAAGCTACATCTGGGGAGCTCTTAATGTGGCCAGTCACATGCGTGTGAGAACGTGTGCATATGTGCGCGGACATCTGTATGTGCTTGTGTGTGTGAATAAGCCCATATCAGTATAGGCTGTAATAAAGACAGGTTGGGAAATGAAGCAGCGAATGCATAACAGGCTTATTTCCCCTCTTTGTCTGCGTGTTGCCCCGACCTAATCCCCGAGAGGATTATCCCCCACAAATCCCTGCGGAATTGGGGAGAAGGGGGGAGAAAGAGAGAGAGGAAGGGAGAGAGAAAGAGAAAATAACATAGGATCTCAGTCTTCTGGAACCCATCACCATCATCATCGTGGTTGTTGCCATCCATTTGTATAAAAAAAGGATTCAGTAAGAAAAACATACTGAGCTCTTCTTCTTTTCTGAGCAAAAATTAAAGCTTTTTTAAGCACGAGATAATCGGGTAATCATGATTAAGTGTTTCCCTTGTTATAAATTTCTGTCATCAGCTGAGAAAAGCTTTAAGTAATTTATCTAGGCTAATATGCTCACACATCACAGGGTTTATGGTGCAAAATGCACTCATGTGGCATTAAGCGTAAAACACACACGATTCACATTACACACACACACACACACACACACACACACACACACACACACATATTATGGAATTACATATACTTTAACGAGCATGACAGTAACATTTGATAATATGTGGTAGTGTGTGTGGTATGTCAAGAGACTGTGAAATGGGAGGAGATCAAGGGGTTTTCTTCGCTTAATTAATTTGGTTTCATGAGATATACTATTTGTTGATATAGTCCTTGAGATGATCTAAAAATACATCATTTTCAGTGCACCATGTCATATATAATGTTACTTGAACTTACTGTATTTTCACGGCTATTTAACTACTTACCTTTAAGAGTTGTATTAAAACACATGAGTTCATTTCAAAGCAAACATCTGCTCACTTGACATATGTGTATTAAGAAATCAAGATAAACTGTTTAAAAAAAGGGGGCCAATGTCTTTTACAGTAACTACTAACGCATTTCAAAGTGCATTTCACATCTTTGGGAGTATTTCTGTGCTTTTACCACAGACAGCATTTTAGCTTATGCTGATTAATGTGTATTGTGATTGGAACAAACAAAAACAATTAGTAGACCATAGACAATATCGGGAAAATGTAAAAGAGATGCAACGCAGCTCCTTGAGCAGTTCACAACAGGGAATAGAGAAGTTATTTCTTAACCCCTGCAAACTGGGAAGCCCCATGTTTCTTTTCTACCTACAGATGAATTCTGCATTCTGTCCTTAGACTGAAGACATACATCCACTGATTTTTGATTTATAGGATGTGGGACGATGAAAACAGAATAAAACTGGAGCAATTAAAAAAAATGAAATACAAATCCATATAAATTATTTCCCTTTCAGAAGATTATATCGGTCTTTTGCAAATTTTGATTACGAGTACTTCAGAGAGAATTACACTAATAGAATACAGATCACTCCTTGCCTTTTCTAAATAAACCACACAGCATATGTAGTTATGCTGTATAGTACAGGAACCCCTTCTTTTGATGACTTTAACTCTCTAAATTCAGTTTTAAATAGAAACCTTAGACTCTTAAAATACACTTTTCCCCAAGATTTTAACTGGGGACAGGTAAGAAAGACAAAGGTGAGAAGAGGAGCAGAGAAAACAGAGAGAGAAAGGCAATCACAACGAGTCTACGCTCTTTCAGCCTGCAGTTCTCACTTTAGTCAAAAGGGAGCACTTTTCATCCACTTAAAGGAGCTTGGTGAAGCACTGTCCTCTCCCTCTCGGTCTCTATTAGTCTCGATCTCAAATTGTTTGTTCTCTCACCCTGTCTCTGTCTCGTTCTCCTTTCTTTATGAGTCCTTTGTGCTCTCTCTTTTTAGTTCCTCTTTCCATTTCCCTCTTCTTCTTCTCTACTCCTGCAGACTCATCTGATTCTTCTCACTCACATGTAAGTGATCTTCTGTTACACGGTAACATGAACAGCATCCTTGAAACACGTACAAACCTTTATATCTGTAAGTCTGTCATAGACATAGCAACACCTTTTAATCAGTTCTTCAGGTCAATTAATATCATATGCTGTTATCATCATGACATTGTTATTCTTCTTCTACTTCATTCAATGCTCATGTTATTCTTTACAAGAATTTATAAAAAAAAAAAAATTAATGCTTTTGCATCTTCGTGTAGGTGTGTACACTCTCACCATTTGGAGTGTCAGGAGGAGTCCAGCTGACATTGAGCGCATAAGGGGACAAAGGAGTGACCAGTGGCGCAGGGACATTTTCGGGGGTGCTCTCTTCAGTCTGAGCATGGCTTGGTGGACTTAGTGTACATCCACCTCCTGTACAAGCCTGGCATGCACACACATACACATGCACATACACATAAACAATAAAATGAGAATGAATATGATGATGCAAATTAACAAACTGAAACTCAAAATTAAGGCGCAATGGACTTACAGCTACTGTGATGGTGTAAAGAGTTCCAGGGGTTAGGTTGCGGAGCGTGTAGTCTTCATAAACTTCAGAGCTGTTATAGGCTAGCACAGGCTCTGCACTGTCATGAGACAGGAAGATCAAATAAAACTCCAAAACACCATTTATCTGAGAGGGATGTGACCACCTAGAAAGGAAGAGGAAAATAAACATAAAATAAATTCAACCTTTCACTTTTCTGCTTTTCAAAATTCCTAGTGTGACAACTTTACTGTAGCCCAGTGTGAAACACTTTTAATATCACTATACTTATAATTCAGCCAGTTAATTCCTACTAATCATTTATTTATTTATGTTTTTTTCCCTTTTTGCCTAAAATCTAGTATAGTTTATGACTTTATACAACAGAAAAAAGAACTGTAGACTTAGTTGCATTACTTCTTTGCTTAGCTAGTTTTTTTTCGTCGTGTTGCAAAAGCCTGGTACTTGGAATATAAAGAAGTGCTGGCTTTTGTTAATATCTGATGAAAACAGTTTACATTTTGTTTTTTCACAAATGAAACTAAACTACAATCCTCCCCCCTTTAGTGCCTGGTAGCAAACATTATCAAGATCAAGGACCTCTTGAGTCCTCTTGACTGTCTATTAGTATCTTATAATGGCTGTTTTTTTTTTCTTATAAATAATAGTATTTGATTTGTAAACTTGTATACATATATTTTTGGCATTTTGTAACTTTGATGGTCAGGATAGTAAGAGACAAGAAAGCATGGAGAGAGTGGGGGAAATAGCACATGGGAAACAGCCCGGGGAGGACTTGAACCCAGGCCCCTGCAGTAACCTTTGTCATATGGCTTTCCTGCTCGACCAGGTGAGCAGTGCCAAACTTCATGAATACATTAACATTAAGTGCACAGGTTTGCACAATACTTGAATTAAGACGTCAAGATTAAAATAGGATGCGAAAAAGGAGTGAAACGTGTGTGTGTGTGTGTGTACGTCTGCGGTAGTCCAGACTGCATCAGACTGCTCTGAGTATCTGCATGTCAGTGTCTGCCTTCATCACCATGTTTCTTCTGTCAGCTGAAGTAAACACAGTGCAATGGTAGGCTTCCTTACATGTGCACAGAGGCACACATACACACACACACACACACACATTCAGCACACTGCACACACACTTTCCTTCAACAGTCAGGCTGAGGTGTCTCCTTTTCTATATTTAGAACAGGAAGGTCATCCCCAGCAAAGAGGAGAAAAAAAAGACCAGAAATGACATTAAGAAATCAAGACATGTCAACTATCTAGGGCAAACCGTTTTAAAAAGGGGGCCAATATGAACTGTAAAGAGCACGACTCAGGAAAATATATTTGTATAATTTCTGCTGTACTTTTGTTGGACTGTTTTTACTGCTTTATTTTAGTACATTTAAGAGGTTCTAAGTTTGATTACTAATGACCAAAAAGATTTGATGCAGTTTGATTCTGCTGACATAAGTGAGATGTTCGATCTGTGAATTCTTATGCATGTAATTTGCCAACATGTTTTTTTTTTCCAAACTCAAATATACTAAATTAAATCTGTTTTAAGGTGCCAGTGAAATGTTTTCACTAACTATTACACATTTTATAACTAAAAATCCCTCTTAGATGATATTTGATAACTTTTCTAAGATTTTCTGAAGCATGAAGTAAAAAAAAAGTCATTAAAAAAGGAGCACTAAAATACACTTTATAAATTGTCCTGCAATTCTTACAAATCCCTGAAGGCAGCACAACCCACCTGGCATGGTAGCAAAGGGAGGCCATTTTAAAAAGTGATGGATTCCTTTCTTGGGTCCTCCCATTAAAAGCCATTTTTTGAATGACTGATGAGTGTGTGTTAGCACACAATTAGCCACTGTGGCTAATCTATCACATTTATTATAAGATTTATATGCTGTCGATTGGCAGCGTGATATATGTCCACTTTTGAAAAACTGAATCAAAGGGGGAATTGTAATAATCTGTATAATAATTCACTGTGGTAATGGTTTTAAAAGTGCGTTTTGAAAGTAGTGTGAAAAAGCCAGGTGCCTTCTCAGCATGTTAAAGTTAAAAGCAAACATTTGAGATGATGAAGGTTTGAGTTCACTGTCAACCTGCCTTCTGCACTTTTGTTCTCTTGCATATTTCTTTTTGCTCTCTACATTGTACATGCAACACATCAGCATCAACTACAGAGAATTTTACAGTGCGATCGGACCTTTTTTGGGTCCTCAGAAGGACGTCATTAAACTCTGTCTTCTTTGGGTTTTTTTTTACACTCATATAGAATTACAAATACTTAAAAATGTGGGACATTTTTACCAGTTTTTTCACACACATATATTGGGCATGACCTTCAACTGTCTATGTTTTTCTATATCGCTTCTTCCAATATCAGTACTCATGTGTGCGACCACACTCATCTTTGAACATCATTTTGTGCTTATCTGCATAAACTTTTTGTAACTTATTGGGAATATCTTTTTGCCAAAAGTCGTTCTGGTACTTCATGCTACAGTAGATGTTTCAAAGACACACAAATGCATCAAAACACACACACACACACACACACACACACACACACACACACACACACACACACACACACACACACACACACACACACACACACACACACACACACACACACACACACACACACACAAACACACAAACAAACCCAC
>VVHJ01031810.1:0-21330 GCA_015107715.1 Tylochromis polylepis
GTGTGTGTTTGAAGGCAGGCTGAGAAGGGCAGAGAGTCATCCAGTAGATTTACTGTGTCAGTAAGCAGCTGTGTTTGTCAGTGCTGGCCCGAGGCTTTTTAGTGTCATCCAGTCGGTGTGATTATACACCGTACGCTCCTCCCATTTTCTGCCCTTCTCATCCACCTCTTTTTGCAGAGGCCCACTGAAAACCTGGGTCATCTTACCTGGAGCACAATATCGGTAAGAGAACGAATTTACAAAAGAAAAGTGTGAAACAAAAACAGGTACGCACAATAATTATATTTATATTTATGTCTCATTCACACACACAAACACACATGCATGGATGGATGCATGCATGCACATGTTAATTTATGTGTAGCTATTGTTTAAAACTGTGACCTCAAATAGCCCTTACTGTGAAGTAGATTGGCCAGACATGATGTTGAGATTTGTGATTTTTGAAAAGAGATCCTGCCCTGGCCTGAGAAAGCATATAAGCTGTGCTCCATTAGGAGAGTCCGTGACGTCTGAACCGGCCTGGATGACTTTTCAGCAAGAGCACTTGCTGTAGATCTCACTGCAGGTGTTCAAGCTTGGTTTGGTTTGAAAGGATTACAGGGCGGAGGAGTTCCAGTAAGTACAGTTTTCTTTTTTGTGTCTAGCTTTGTGTGTATGTGTGCGTGTGTGCATGTGTGTGTCTGAAAGAGAAAGACGGACAGCATTATATCGCTTATTTCATAATGGAATAAGACGGTGTTCCCACCTCATCTGTCACTCCTCATCTCATCCTGTCTCAAACTAAAAAATTCATCCCTTTCTTGCACCAGAAACCCATCAAACCTTCTCTGTTAAAGGCAGTTTCCCCTGAAACTGCTTCTAACTTCTTCCCTGACTTCTTTTATTTGTGTTATGTTAAATACAGCTAGAACATCATTTGGGGGAGTTATGTCACTGTGACCGTGGAAGTGTATCAGCTACAGTATCAGTCTGAGTGGTTCAAACTATCTGCGTAGAGCAGCTGTGGTGTGGGTAGCTAGGTTGTGTAAGTTTATTCTACTGTGGGCAATCACTCTGAGTCACTCTGCAATCAGACACCAGCTTCTGTAAACAATGTTTACATGCATGAAAAAGATGTTAAACATCACTGAGCACACCAACAAGTCAAAATATCTAATAAATAAATATGCATAAAATTCATTTAAATGAACTACTCCATGCACACCTCTCATAACTTTTTATAAGCTTTCATGAAACAGTATTTTAAAAAACTAACATAACTCTTCAGACTTCATAGCATACATACATTGCTGATATACAGCGGAAGCATTTGAGTTAAGTGCTACATATTTCCCTTGAGAGTGGATAGAGACTGAAAAACAGACCTAAAAGTGAATCAATATGGATGGGATATATGACTAGAAATAAACTATAGTGGCTTCATAACTGCTGGATTTATGAATAGTCAACTTTTTTCCTAATAAGATCAGCTCAAAAGGTGCTTAAGTTTAAGTAAATATTTTCATACCTTGTACCCAAACAAATTTCAAAAGGTTTGACAGCAATGTGTGTAGCATTTTGTCTTTCAACTACAAACAGCGCAATCTAATAATCACACCTTTCAATGCACGCTGTGATCAGCATTACTCTTATGGATTTATAAAAATGCTAAACCGCCCTGGAAATGTTTTTTTCAGAAAAAAACATACCCCTTAGTCAAAATACGAGACAAACAGTTCAAATACTGTGTTTAAAATTTCACTAAAAGCCATGTTTCCCTCTCAGTTCACCCAGCTCTGGGCTCCCCTGCCCCGGGCTAATGGTTAAGTAAACAGCCTGGTGTCTCGCCTGCTGTGGGAACAATCTGGGACTATGTATGTCGCTCTGCACACCTCTGCACTAATGCTGGTCAGAGTGTCGCGGCTCGCAGGCTGCATGACTCCATTGTGGGCTGATAGACACAGACAGACAGGCAGAGACAGACAGTAAGGGAGAGGAGAGGGTTCACCAGAGCTCACCACTATGAGAGTCATTAACCGTTTCTCACTCAGCTTCCTATTTAACAGTCACAGAGTCAAGGAATTGACAGTAAGTTCTCACTTCCTGAAGTTCCTCCTTCATTTTTGGAATGACAAATTTGTCTTTCCTTGCATTTTGTTTAATACTGAATGCAAAATTTACGTGTAATCGGAGCACCGTAACCATACTATAAGGACCCTTTATCAGAGCCGACTGACCTGCAGGAAAAAAAGAAAAAAAGAAAGCTGTAGGCCTCAGTTACTACATAAAAAGTTACACTATTTTTAATTAAACAAGAAGTCCAGTAATTAATTTGATAAATAGTAAGCTATTTCTGTTATAAGAACAAATTGATTTGCGCACCAAAAAATACCATATATGGATTTCATTAGCTGTGTAACGGTTCAAGGACAAGGTCTTCCTGAGACTTCTGGTAAATTCAGCAAGTAGCTTTTAATCTGAAGCAGTAACCACAGGAAAGGTTTTGCAGTAGCTTTTGCAAGCTAATAGGCAGCAGCTATGGCAAGAGATAATGAGATCAGTGTGTAAAGATCAATTAGCTTTTCTCACAGAAGCAACACAAGCTCTGGAAGTTGAACTCGGTGAACAGCGAGACTTTTAATTCGAATGACAATGCGCTGGTGATTTCTCTCTAATTTTCTGACCACACTGGTTCAGGAAGATGACTCAGTTGAGGGTGGAGTCGGTTGCTCTTAGGCCCTGCTTCGATCAGGGTTATTATATTTATACTAAAAACTAAAAGAATTGCAGCTAACATGTATTAAAACGGTAGAGTGCACTTACAACACTAATTAAAATGAAATAAAAATATAGAGGAAAAAGTCCTTAGCTTTAGTCTTTGTTAGCGTGGCCTAACCCTAACAAGATATAGGATGTCTACATGACTCTGAGCAAACTGCCCTCTCAGAGTGCCTCCTCCTAACAAGTAATTCCCACACTGCAGTGATTGCAAAGACTAAAATGAATACCGAGACCAAAAAGAACCAACAAATCCACTTTCGGAAGCAATGAAACTACACTCACTTAAAAGCAGAAACTCCAAATGAAATAGAAATTAAAAACTCATCAGAAAACACAAAACTCTAATAATAACTGTGGCACTGAAAAACCAGACTACTGCACATCAGTAGCAGCTATCCCCTGCCACTGGCGTGCAACAGAAATGCATATGATTACAGTCTGGCCCAGCTAAAATGTGCTATACTGGTCTAGTGGAAGAGGTCTATAATAGTCCTGTTAGTTCCCAGCAGTTAAATATAAGGAGTGTCTGCACTAATAACCACCTACACTGAATATAGACCTACAGACAGTGGAAGATGTTTATCTATTTTTCAGTGTTTGCCTACTTCAACTGTCATTTATCGAGTTGATGTTATCTCTGTGAAGTTAGTTTGTTTGGATTTAACTTTCACTGCTTTCTGAGACACAGGGAGTGAAAGACAGAAAGAGAGAGAGAGGGAGAAGTAGGCCATGACTCTGAATGGTGGCAGTGTCATGTCTTTGATGTCAGTTTGTGTCCAGATCTCACACGCCTGATTGGACAGCTCCAAACAAACCGGCAGGAGCCCAGTTCAACACTTCGAGCACGGGATGACAGAGAAAACCTCAAAGGGACAAGCGGGTGGATGGGATCTGAAGTCATTTTAAGAAAGTCTGGACTGAAAATGTTGACTTTTAACCCTTTTAAAGCAAATCAAGTTTCTTCAAAACCTGACTAGACTGCTAATTTCTTCTTTTCAGCTGCAGAATGAAAAATGATGCATTATTTTTAATATATTTGTTTATCCTCTAAACATTTAGCTCAAAGATAGACAAAAGAGACACTATTTCCCCATAAACACATGTAAATATGTGACTTCAATATGTTGTTAAATTCGGGGGAAAAAACAAACTGAGTGAAATTACCTCTTGAGACTTCATGTTTAAATTTGTGCACACAAACATGCGATGCAGGCCTCTCCAGGCATGTTTACAAATGTGGCTCCCCAGTGACTGGGCTAACTGGGGTAAAGAGACCTCAAAAAACAGCGGTCTACAGGGATATTCCACAGAACAAACATATGTATGCACATACACACCAATGTGGATACACACTTGGAAGGCACCCCATGCACACACACACATGGTGAACACCCATTGAACCAACCAGAACCCATCTAATGAAGAACATTTTCAAAATCTTTCATAATATGAGTGTCTTCCACATACAATCTTAAAAAAATGCTTAACATAATCTGTTACTAGTAGCAATATTAATGTTGATTATTTTAATGTTAAAGATCCCTTTCAAATATTCTATCTTTACATGATTTGCATATTTTTCTAGTTTATCTAATTCTGTTGAAGTACTAGCTGGGCCAGCATATACCACATAACGGCACAGCAGTGTGTTTATGTGGATTGTACTACAAAATAAAAAAAAAAATCACAATTATCCCCCTGACCTTTAAATATAAACCAGTGGTGAGTGATTCTTAACTATGATGCCTCTTTAGCTCAATGAGATAAGTTACCAGTTATGCTGGTAATGAGAAGGTCATGACCTTACCTGGAGTATGATCTACTGCATGTTTTACAGTAGCATGTGTAACTTAAATCTTGGACAGCTGCATACATTTTATTTTGGAAATATTTTTCAACCACAGTGCAACACCTTGAAGAGAAAACAAAGATAACCATTCACACCTACAGCCAATTTAGAATCACCAACTAACCTAACGTGTATGTCTTTGGACTGTGAGAAGAAGCCAGAACAACCAGAGAGAACCCAGACTTGCGAATCCCACATAGAAAGGTCCCCTGACGCACAACCACTGCACCAAAACTGCTCAAAACTTCTCCATGGTACAAATTTGTAGACTCGATTTGGGGCTAAATTCAGTCAAGTCAATCAAAAGACAGATGAAGGACAAAAGGAAAACTTCTTGCCAGAATTCACTGATTAGCAGTGATGTCTGGAATTCTGAAGGAGAGGTTGATCGGTAGTTCAGCAGGCAGCTTCGGCGTAAATCTGCCAGCAGGGTAGGGTTTGAACTTCTCCCTCAAGCTGATTTTAATTCTTTACAGAACTAGTTTTTGTCTTGGTTCTTGTGTACAAATGAGTGGAACATTTGTTAATGCTTTCCAGCAGAGACTGCCTGAAAATATGCATCAGTATCGCACTGTGTGAATTATTATTGTGTCATGCCTCTCTCATTAAGCTTTTCACCACACCTTCAAGTGTGGTTATAAGAACTACTCGTTGCAAGCGTGCTCTGGCCATAAAAGGTCTTGTGCATGGATAAATTATGCGATTTAGAAGTTTTTGGAATTATTTCAATCATGGCAATTTATTATCCTCAATCATATACTGATATTATCCTAACATGACCTAAAGACAGTTATATCACACCAGTGAAACAGCAAACACAGTTTACCTCTTGGTGACATCGACAAGACAAAAGCACAGAAATGCAAAACTGTGGATTTCTCTCCTCTGTCATGTGACTCTAGCGGCTATGCTAGCCACATCGCAAATATACTGTACACACATACACAGGGTTATACAACCCAAAATCAATACTCCATGCACCCTGTGTCTTTTTGTGCTGAGAAGACATCTTGCGAGAAGACAAGATGTATAAATGGCAAAGTTACCTCTATAGTGTTGATTGAAATCACTTCTGGGGCGGATGTGTCTATACGATACAGGCATGTGCTCTTACCTCTGCATCTGTGTGCATGCATGTAATTGACATGAGCACACCCACAGGTACACGTGGGAGCAGTGTGCCAGCTACATAAATGCTATTTAGGGAGAGTGCTTAGGCAGCACAGCGCAGCACATTCTCTGTGTCAGTCGTCCTGATGAAATAAGGTTTATAGAGGGGTGTGGTACAGCAAGGTAAGGCCCAGAACAATGATTGTGTGTTTGTTGTTTTATTGGCAGTGATAATTGCTCCCCCTGCTCTTAAGGATGCCTCCATACCGCCATGCCACCACACACATGCACACACTTACGTGGCCACAGGAATGGGTCCACACTCCGCGCTGCCGGCACATGTATCCCTGTTCTTGTTTTAGAAAAGTTTCGACATGTGCAATTCTGGAGCTCCGATCCAAAACCAACTCTAAAAGACATGCAAAAGAATGAGCTGTCCCTAAAGTGAGTGTTCTAACTTTTGGAAAATCAAAACTGAAACCAGTGTTTCTGCACTGCCATGTTACACAAAACTCCAACGTTCCCTTTTCATGTAAACTATGAGAGAAAGCAACCAACAGCTTTTTTTTTCTTATTACTCCATACTCTAGACATCAAGTGAATATAAATAAATGTTTAAAAAAAATTAAAATTGTACAAGTATGTATGTTGTGTCGGTGTACTGGAATATAGTTCAAGATTATTTTGAGGACTGGGAGCCAGTAAGCCAGTATATGATTGAGTGCTGCACAGTAAAACACAAATCAAATTATTTTGTTTTCTAATGTCTCTGCTCACAGTGTGGGAGTTTTACTGATCAGCTCTCAGCTCTGCTTGTTTGATTTGGCTGATTTCTTTTTACTTTTGCCCTTTTTTTAGCCCTTCCTGGTACAACCCTCAAGGGATTTGTATTTCCTCCCAGAATCAAACTGGTGATCTTTTCATTGTTAGGTGAGTGTTTAAAGCATTGCACTATGGAAACACAAGTTCTCTTAACTATGATGGATAAAACGGAAAAGCTGAAACTGAAAAGAAACGCATGGTTTCTTGCTGCTGTATGACATGAACTGTGGCTGAGTGAAATCCACAGTAGTGCATTCCTTTCTTGTTGCTTGTTGCACTTTGTGAACCCTGATGAATGAAGCCTTAATTCACATGAATTCTCCCGTGCTGAAAATCACATCATGATCTCTTTATTAATCGCTTTCTGTGACACACGTACAGAGAGGCTGTTTTGCTATGAGGCGTAGGTAAAGACAGGCAGGCTCCAGAGCATAATTGAACATGTAGCTACACCACCACAGGGAGTTGGCAGCGCCCGGGGAGAAGACTTGGCTCCCCCAGAGAGGCCTGGAGCATAACCAGACCAAGATGTGCCAGGCACTGAAACAAACACACAGTGCCCCATCTCCTTTAACCACCACCCCTTTCTCTGCTATCCCACTCGTTTAAACACCCCTTTGCTGATTTCCTTTCCTTTCACGCATAACTTTTTAGTTCTTGCTTGTTCCTTAAATCCTGGACAAAAAATCCTGTTTTGTCATAAAAAAAGCGTTCGGGGTCAACACTCAATTCAATTAGTTCAAGGGATTTTCAAAAGTTTCCCAAGAAAATTTCCTCAGGCCTTCTGCCAGGTCCAAGTCACTTAGTTGGGAGTGAGAACCATGTTCTATCTTGTCTGATCAGCAGTGCTGTCAAACCTCCTCTTTCACTGCCACATGACACTGTTTGCTGCTATAAAGTGGTAGAGACAAAAAATTAAATAAAGACTTAAAAATGTTTCTCTAGTCTGGCAATATAGTTTACACTTGCCCTTATGTATATAAATACACTCATACATGTTCACATGTCGTATAAACCACCCAACCCCCACACACACATACACACACGTACATACACAGAAGCAGCAGCAACAGATATGCAAGCATACATTTACACAGAAAGCACTGGCAGGGTTTTTCTGTCAAGCTTTGGTCAGTGGGGTAAAAGGAGGGTTAGTCTAATTTGGGATACAGTGTCTAACCATAACAGCATCGTATCTACACCAGAACCCTCTAGGTTTCTAGGAATTTAGAGTTCATGACTGGATTTTAAAGGCAGACACTCATTGTGACCATGTCATCATCCACGAGTGGCTTTCCCAATGCCAGACGTCTCTGTGTTAAGACATTTTCAATATATATAAAGATGTTTGTATGATTTTGTGCAACCTATATGCAATTGATGTATAGTGAGGCTGTGTGGTATGCCAGCAACAGCTATATATTTACACTTCCTTTCCCCAGTACAGCGTGCTCTTTCACTGGCTTGCTTTGAAGGGCTACATAAGTAGGCATGGACCCAGCCTAGCCCGGCCCTGACCACACTAGAGGCCATGGGTCGAAATGGAAAGCATGTATAAATATATATACACATATGAGAGTGACGTTTTGAGGCTCATATCTGAATGTGTGTATCTAAATGAGCAGCACCCACTGGCACTGCTGCTGTCAGTGGAAAGAACTGAGAACAAAGAGCTGTCAGTTTGAACACATAACACTGCGAGGCCAGGACAGGACATGGCATGCACTGTGCTCAACCATGCCACCTGAACACTCCCTGACACACAAGTTAAGTCAACACCTGCTGTGTAAATGCTAAATGTTGTCCCTCCTTACATCTCAGCTTTCCCTCTTTGTTTTGATTGGTCTAGTATTTCTCCCTCTATTCTGTAAGGCTGTTTAATGAGGCCCAGTTTGTAATTGGGCCAGTCGTGTTATTTTAGGGTTGGAGCACAAAGTAATTACCCATCCGCGGCTGTACTGTACTCTCGGAAAGACAAAGAGAAGAAGAGAGCAAAAGAGGGAGTGCAAAATAGATTAATGGGAAAAGAGAGAACACAAAATACTTTGCAATTCAAAACTATAATATTACTACATTCTTGAGATTTTAACTATGGTTCTTTCCAGCTGAATTGCGCTCATATGGGAAGTTCTCAAGCAGCTCAAACATATCGAAAAGTTGTGAAACTCGCCTTGACTTCTCCATCAGCTGCATCCTGTTGATGAACTCCAAAATCAACGTGACTATGACTTGGGCTCACTTGAGCTCAAAATAACATAAAGAAGGGGAAAACTACAAATGTAACTCTAAACATTGGATTGATTCAGCACATCGAAAGCATTACACAGTGGAAAAGCTATTGTGCACATTGTACACAAACAGATCATGACTAAGCTAAAGTCATTATCTGAGAATGAAGCGCATCACGAAGAAAGGGCTTTAAGACATAAAATGTTGTCTTAGAAGGACATTTTTTGCACTTTGAGAAGCTTTTCAATCTAGTACACAAATGAAAGTTTTGCAGTGCAGCACATTTAGAGTTTTAATGGAGTCATGATAGTAAATATATCAGATTAAAAGCTTCACAAGAAAGAAACAATCTTCATCACAAGTTGTAGATGCAGCTCTTCAGCATTATGTTATGACTACTGCATCTATAATTTATTAATTATTAGGGGTTTTTTTTTAGCTAACTTCCATAACATATACATGTCTAAGACTCTTTATGTGAGCTAATATGAGTTAGAAATGTTTGGATAATAATCTCTTAAAAGAGCACTCTAGCAACCAGTACTGTAAAAGAATAGATAAATAAAATAAATTAATGCATAAGAATCTGAATTATTTTCTATTTTCTCTTCTATTGTATTCCAAAATCTTTGGGTTCAACAAATAAAGCAAAAAATATGAATAAAGATGGTATTAAAACATGTCTTAGATGTGGATACTCAGTCAGACCCTTCTGGAGTGTCTGTGGGCTTTATGCTAGCCTATATACTTGCAGCGGTAGTAACTTTGAATAATAAGAGAGCCACTGAGGTAATGATTTACCATGCCAAGCCTTCCAGTCCCTCTGGTGATGAGAGGTGATGTCATCACTGATATTAGTGCAGCACACACTCAGACACTTGCAAGTCTTTTACAAGTAGTTGTATGAGCTGCAGTGTATATGAGCGTGTCAAGGAGACTAATCCTTCAACTGATAAGATTAAACTGTGCCAAACATGTGGTCACAAAGATGTGAGCACACATATATATAGACACAGACACTCTTGCAAAGCATGTGTTCAAAAAGCATAAATACGGTTACTGTAAATGTTCTTGTTCAGCTATTAAAAATTAAGTATCATTTCTGGATGAAGCATTTTCCAATAACCATACAAAAACCTGGTGCAGTTGGTGTTTAATTTAACATTAACATTTAATCTGCCAATTAAACAATAAATGTAATAGTTCACATTATTTTAAATTTGCTTTTCCTACAGTTGTTTTTAATATGCATTCTGCCATGAAACCAGTCAGTCTTTAACCTGCAACCTGCATATTAAGTGGCCATTTATTGGAACTGGAGGAAGGGAGGACGCATCTGCTGGCTCAATTCATTTTCTTTTTCAGTTCTTCCTCATTTTGACCTGACTCACTTTGAGACGAAGGGACAGTTAACGTGTGTTACAACATCGAAACTTGATGCTGGTGGCCCTCACCTCATAGTTTCAGTGGAAAATTTCAGAGAAATTAACTCAGCACTTTTGTTTCAGCCTGCTCTCAAAGGACACAAGAGGGTAAGCAGTCACGTTGTCAGAACCAGAACAGGAAAAAAAAAAGCGTGTGAACTAATGGAAAGAATGACCAAGCATTAATAGCGAAATGAGTGAAGGGGCAAAGAGGAAAAGAAAGCTGTAGGACAGGTCAGGAGATGGACCAGATTATAAATAAACAACAGGAAGAGGATGGCTTGGCGCAATCTGGACCCAGCCAGTTCTGAAAGCTTTTTTTTTTTTTAATTGCTGTACTCACAGGAACCTAAATACACCACCACTGTTAGTCCACAACATGAGCAGCATGTAGCCTACATGATTAGAAAGAATTCTGCTGATGTGAACTATGCAGTGCAAAGTAAACAAATGGGAATACGTGCACATTAGAAATAGCACAAACAAAGGAGAAGAAATACAACATGGAGACAACCCTGCTGTGATATTAACACCTCCTTTGTTCTTGCGGCTTCTACTAGATAGAAGTGTCAGCTAGAGATCCTTTCATATTGCAGAAAAGAAGAACAAGAGATATTTTAGATACATGCACACTCCATCCATGGCTGTCTAGAATCATTTACAGTAATATTATACTTCACATGTCCAGCAGCACAGAAGCCCCATCAATAACCACTGATTCAAGGTGTGCATCCAAGATTAGCGATCAACTCAGTCATCAAACAGGGAATATCATGAGTCATGGTGTGGAATAATGGCCAGAAAAGTCTCTTAGCAGAACATTATGGTGACACCGACCTATGACCTTTTGTATTTACTTTACCATTTTATGGTATTAGATGATTGCATGATTTCTTTTATTATAATAAGCTAATGAATTCCCTGTTTTGTCATGAATAAATTTTAACTCTGACTGCCAAAACCCTAATTATTTAATTCTTGACTGAATATTTATGCCAAATTTTATAGAGCAAATCAGTCCCTGGGACATTCACTAATCAGTCCATTTTATTAAATGATTATCCAATTAAGGGTCACAAGGGTTAGGGAGAGGCTGCCATAAGGCAAGAGGCAGTGTACACCCTGGATAGGTCACCAGACTATCACAGGGTAACAAAGAGAGACAGACAACTATTCATGCTCATATATTCATGCACACTCAACATGGAGGGGCCCCACAGTTGGAACCAACAGCCTTCTTGCTATGAAGGGACCATCATCATCACCATCGCCATCATTACATCAGATCATATAAAGTGTCAGCACAAAAACAGCTGTATAGAGATGGTCATTTTAATGTGAGAGTCTATTGGGACTGACTGTCTTTTAGAGCCGGCCTCAAGTGGCCATTTGTAGAACTGCAATGGCACTGCTGCCTTGGCTTCAACCTTCACCCCTGGAGATTGCCTCTTGCTTGAGATCAATCTGCTGAGATAATATTTTGACATGAAAAGTTTGGTTTTTTTTGGCCTGTCACTTGAGGAGTGACAGGAAAACAGAGGAAGACATTCAGCAAAGGGCTGCGGGTCAGATTCAAACCTGGGCCAGCCACACGGCATATGGTCGCCTCCTCATCCCAGTGAGCTAAACCGGCGACCTTGACGTGAAAAGTTGATAATTTTTAGGCGTATACTCATGAAGTTTTAAGCTAATTTGTCTTCTCTTTTTCCAGGCCATAAACCACATTTCTTTGCATGCTCACACATTAACATGCACAAACGGTTCCTGGTAAAGAAAGAAGAGAAGAGTAGATGAGGAAGGCCTTCTTTCAGTTCCCTCAAATAAACAAGATTTGTATAATGTGCATGAGTGTGCATGTGCATGTGCATGTGTTAGTGTACAAGTTCGTCTGTGAGGGGCTATTAGGGTGGGGGTTCGTGAATGATGATTACTGTGGTTTTTCAAGGAATTTTAGACTGTGCCTGGCCGCAAATAAATGCGAATGTGCATATATCTCTGAGAGGGAGACAGATAAAAGGCAGACAGACACAGAGCGAGAGAGCGAGAGAGGGAGATGTGCTGTGATTCACGGTTCCTCCTCCTAAACCGAAGCCTCACCCGCAGCTGATGTTGCAAGCCCTTGTCATAGCCGTGTGAGGATGACAGACGATGGAAGTGGCAACCAGCTCCAGATTCAACCAGCCAGACCTGGTTCCAAACTGTGACCTCATGACTGCCTGCAAAAGTCAAAAAAGTCAAGTAAACAGACAAGTTGTTTTAGGGAGCCCTGATCCTCTTAATGGGCTATAATGAGGGGGGTCAAAATGTTTTACTAGCAGGCTCCAGGCACGAACGACTCAGTGGCTCCATAACTTTGAGGGCTTCAGCTTACTCCTTTCTTACTGTCATTCACTCACCTCCTTCTCTGTTGGCTCATAAATACATTAATTACATCAGACCCACGATCTAGCCTCCCTGACCTCACAGCTGGAAAATATATAAACAGAAATGTAGTGTCGTTGTTTTAAAGAAAGAGGTAATGAATTACACTCACTGTTCTGTGGATAAAGGAAAAAATAATGTTTTTCTAACAGATTTGGCAAATCCATTTAGAACCTTTCACTTTTTTATTTGTAATGTATCATCATGGGATATAAAATATCCAGTTGTCCACCAAGCTCTGTATATTTTCAAGTTATCAGATCTCATGCAGTTGGAATAAATATAAACAGAACAGGGGCAGATTGTATTTTTAAAAAATCTGTGCCGTTACTATAACAGTCTAACAGATGAGAATAAACAGGGAGATGGGTGAAAGGGGAAAAAAGGAAACTAAAAAAGAGCTAAATAATAGCTGATGTAATTGAGATGTTATAAGAAAGAAGAAAAAAGAGTAAAACTGAACTTAAGGTCCATTCCTGTTATTTCAACCAGAACTGCTCTTTGCTGTTAACTGAAAAGCGCTGCCTTTTTTGTGAACAAATGAAAAAGTGCGTAAAAAGAAAGCCAACGTGACAATGGAAAGCAGAGAAACTGAAATGGTAGAATGTGAAAGAGTGGCGTACAGGATGTACATTTATGAAGGCATTCTGTAGCCGTGCACCTTTGCCTGTTGGCGTTTGCATTTGTATGAGCACAGACACGAGGAGACGCAGCGAGTCTCGAAGTCTCCGCTTTAATCCTTGTGAGAGTCAAGTGGACAAGAAGTGGGGATGCTCTTGCCGCAAGTTCCCCAATGGAGGACTTTTGAGTGTAAGAACACGGGAAACAGAGACGATGCAGACAGGAAATGCAGGCAGACGGAGGGTATGCAAAGTGTGTTTAAAGGAGACAGGACCCTATGTGGCAATAACAAAGTTAGGGGTCAGTGACACAACTGATGAGAGGCCATATGGACGATGTGTGCAATGAAGACAAAAAAAAAAGCTCTTGAATGGCCAGTGGACACTTACACACATGTTGTGGGCTCTTTAGCAGCTAGGTTAAGGTTAAATTAAAAGAATTAAAAGTGCATTTATTCACATTGATTGGCTGGATAATGTAGAAGTGAAAAAAGACTAACACATTCTGCAATCAGTGATGAAAAGCAATAAAGTAAACTTAAGGAATTCATCAAACCTGGGGAGGTAGCCTCCGATTTATGACGATTTGTGACTGGTACAAAACTATGAAACTACAAACTATTTATGAAAAACAACTGTCTTAAATCACCACAGCCTTTGGAAAACTATGCTGGGTATGACTGATGAAGTGAGGAAAAAGAATTAATAGATAATGAAAATAATCATCAGTTGAAGTCCTAGTGCTTAATCCAGGTGCCCATATTGGTTTTGAATGCATTTCCAAGATGTCTAAACACCTCAGGGGATTTCTTAAGCATTCAAAATAAATTTGAATGGTCACGCCATGGCCAGTGTGTCGTGAGATTAGCACATCCTTGAGGAGGCAACGTGTATGTGTCTGTGTGTGGGTAAACTTGGTCATCTCTGCACTGGCTGCCATTTAGTAGAACAGAATTAGGCGTGAGGACGTCTGTCCGGTACCAAAAAATGACATCAGCCAGTTGGCAGAGGAGGTGTCAGAGCAGGTGCTATATGGGAACGAGGGAGGGATGGAGACATGCGGGGAGGGGGTGGAAATGGGGAAGGACAGGGAGAGGATAGAGGGAGGATGGAGGTGTGGGACAGCAGAGCAGAGGGTGGTGCAGGAGGATGGGGCAAGAGCCAAGAAGAGTGTCCAAGTGAAGCTATTTATAGCTCTCCATCATGGGCCATTCTACCAGGCCCTGATCACCACCAGTATTATCCCTTTATTTCCCCTCTGCTCATATTCAGCTCATAACGAAGAGGAGGCAGGAATACATTTACCTCTGAATCATGTCACGTCTCTCTATTCTTAGGCAGGAGTATTTAATATTTTTGACATTTATGTCAAAAAAATATGAAAGATAGTAGTTTTGTCATGATGCTTTTCATCCTGTGAAACGCTGCATACTTCATGGAATTGATTTTAGGCTATATTGTAATAGCCATACAGACAATTTTAAGCAGAATTGAGTGTATTTCTTAACCACTATACTCAAACAAAAACGTGAAGGTACTTTAAAAGGGTCAGATTCACACTATTTTATTGTATACATGTCTTCCACTAAGGATCGTACAGAAATACTGTATACTTGTACTGTATCACATTTATTTGACAACTTTGCAGATTTTAGATATGAAGTATAAGATGACTACTGCAGGTAATTCATGCAGCAATATGAATTAACTGAGCAGAAAAGTATAAATCAAATTTTACAGCAATAGAGAATAAAACTACGTGAAGTGTGACAGACTTACATAACACTTACATGTGGATACTGCTAAAGTAATGCGCAGTAAACACCACTGCAACCATCTTAGCTCTTTCTGTCAACTGTTTTGTTTTTAACAGAAACCCTACAGACAGTTGAGAAACAAAAGGAAAGCATGAGCCACCAATTAACCCAACTGTACTATTTGCAGTGTAAATGCAGTCTTTTGACCTGTGCTTGACATTAGGTGACCCAGCTACAAGAGATCTATTACTGTCCGTTGCTTCAGCGAGGTTATCATGGGAATAGTCAAAGCATCCCTATCACAGGGCATCAAATGCTGCTGTTTTTTTCAGGAGCCACTCAAAACACAAAGATATGCACAAGATGTCCTTTGGTGTTACGGCCAAAGTCTGTATAAGGAAGCAGAATGAGTGATGGTGGTGTAAATCATAAGTATGTCAACCAAGGCAATGTGGTTTGTGTCCTGTTTTGGAAGCTTAGTGTTTCACAATTTGTTTTGCCTTTATTTTTTTTAACTTGGTGTTTACAAGTAATTTTACTTGCAGTTTAGATTTACTATTTTTAGGAAGATATTGTGGTTTTGGTTAACATATGTTGCTTTAAAAGATTATCCTAGTGGTGTAAAGGGGGGCCAAAACCAGCTTCTATACAGTACTGGTTTGGACTGACACCTGTACACAGCAAAGGACATCCTGTGAGTGTTACTAGTGGCTTTGACAAAACTGCAAAATCTGATGCTTAGGGAGAAAAAGCAATTGGCAAGCAAGTGGATCATAATGAAAGAGCAAGTTATGTAACTGATTAAAAAGAGAACTGCTTCTCGATTTTTAGTGCACGTTGTTCCTTGTCAAAATTAATGCTTATATTATCCACAAGGATTAAATTCTGGCTTTAACAGGAGATACATGGATACTGTGCTAGTAGCAGCTATTTTAGCTATGGGCCACTATCTAGTAGCAGAAATGAAGAGCATGCTACAGAGATCTATTCTTCGTGCAGACACAAAGGCTACTTTGTTAGGTACACCTGTTCAATTGTACGTTAACACAAACATCTAGTCAGCAGATCACATTGCAGCAACTCAGTGGATTCAGGCATAAATCCACAGAGTAACTGTGCTCAAGACAACCTGCTGAAGTTCAAATCGGGCATGAGAATAGCAAAAAAAGGTGATTTAAGTGACTTTGAATGTGCCATGGTTGTTGATGCCAGATGGGCTCGTCTGAGTAATTCAGAAACTGCTGATCTACTGGGATTTTCCCACCTAGCCATCCCTTGAATTTACAGGGAATGGTCATAAAAAGAGAAAAAAAAATATCCAGTGAGTTGCAGTTCTCTGGGAGAAAATGCCTGGCTGTTGTCAGGAGGAGGATAGGAAGTTAAAAGTAACTCAAATAACCAAGTTAGAGCAAAGTTATGCTGAGGAGCATCTCTGAACTCACAACACATCAAACCTCGAAGCAGATGGGCCCCAACAGCAAAAGGCCACACTAGGTGCCACTCCTGTCAGCTAAGAACAGGAAACTGAGGCTACAAGCTCACCAAAAATAGAAAATTGGAAAACTGATGCCTGGCCAGTCAGACAGGAGGGTCAGAATTTGGTGCAAACAGCATGAAGGCATGGATCCATCCTGTCTTTAATAAACAGTTACTGGTTACTGTATGGTGGTGGTGGTGTGATGACGTAAGTACACTATGGTGCTCCTTAGCATTATTTATACACCACAGGCTACCTGAGTATTGTTGCTGACCATGTCCATCTAATTATGACCACAGCGTACCGATTTTATGATGGCTGCTTCCAGCAGGATAATGTACCAGATCTCAATCTAATAGAGCACCTTTGGGATCTGAATGAACAGGATATTCACATCATGGATATGCAGCTGACAAATCTGCACCTACTGTGTGATACTATGACGACAACATGGAACAAAATTTCTGAGCAATGTTTCCAGCACCTTGCTGAATCTACGCATAAAGAACTCTGGCAGGTCTGAAGGTAAAAGGGGGTTCAAGCTGACTTCCCACCAAATATCTTCACTGTATGTTTGCTCAAGTAACATAAGTATAAACAGACTTTAAAATCTGGCATGTTCACCTTCAAATTAGAAGACTAAAATGTTAAAAATACAGCTTTGTTCATGGCAACATAAGTATGTCTACACTTGTTGTGGACAACAGGACCCAAAAAGTTGGCCTCACAACCAGAGAAAATACATCCAAAAAAACTCTAAACGCATTCCCATAAATCACACGGTGACAGATAAGCTGGAGTTAAACAAGGTTACTGTGCATGGATCTGCAACTAGACCTTATCCAGGCCCACTCCTACAGCGGCCTGCAGCAGTAAGCCATTGTGATGAGTTGTAATGTCTCTGGGCCACGTGTTACAGTATAATAGTGTCTTTGTCTTCCACTTATCTGGCTGCAGCTCAGACTGTGGAGCAGTGTTTCAACAGCTACTGTCTAACTATCAGACCTAAGGACACAATCTAGCTCTCTGTGTGAAGGCTTACTGTCAACCAGTCTGCATTGACAAAATAATCATCTGAGTTGAAACAGATAAGTAGATTTTTTTTTCTTTTTTTGCACGCCCACACTGACGCCTTTATAGGAAGCTGGAGCTGGCAGACGTTAGGCACTTTTCTTCCTCTGCATGCCACAAGCAGACATGCAAATCTATCTCCAGTAAACACATACTGTAAACACTACTAAGCATTATAATATACGACTACTTGCTAAAACACTTTTCTCAGTTTTCTTGAATAAATGCACACACATCGACCACAGACGACCAGACGCTGTAGTGTATAGTGCAAGCTCCAACTTAGGAAATGTCCTTGGCTTTTCGCTTGTTTTCACGGTGAATCCCAGAGTCCACCCACACAGGCAAGCCCTGCAGAGACCTTCTGTTCCTCAACACAGGACACAAACATGCACAAAACACACACGCACACACACACACACGTATATTTAGAGAGAGACAGCCACACAGAGAAAACAACAATAGAGAATTGAGGAAAGATTTTATTGTGACTCTGTGAAGCATTTCTATTTGTCATTTTGTGGTTTGCTCCAACTTGGACATTTATTATAGACTCATTGACTAAATAATGTGCAGATGGTGACATCTGGAAAGAGAGATTTCATTGTTCAAAAAGTGCACATTACATCTCCTGAATCTTTATGCACCCTTTCACTAACTTTTGTTTGACTCAGTCAATACTCCGTGGACAAGAATGAGTTAAATTAGGCTTAACAGCACACACTGACACCAGCAAACAGCAAAAACAGTTGGCCCTGTGTGTTTTATGGAGCCAGCAGAGAGTGGAGTACATATGGATGCCTCACATTATGGCACATATCACTATAATGTGTGTGGTAATGGCCGTGAAACCACATGTCACTGTGGATGGAAGAGAGACTCCAGAACAGAGGCAAGGCCCAGAGCCAGAACGGTATTGCAATTCACCTTCAATCGCTCTCCATCTCTGTTTTGCTCTGTCTGTTTATGTCATCTCTCTTTTTTTCTTCCTGATCTCTAGCCCTTACTTTCCGATTCCACTCCGGGTCTCTCACCACTTTTCAAATATCTCATGTTTCCTTCTCGTGCTCTGTCAGTGTCTTTCTCATTTTTCCATACTTCTCTTCTTTAACCTGAGGGTTACTGCCTCTGAAAGAATGTCCTGCACAGGCCAAAGCAATATTGTGGTTATTCTTTGAAAGAGTCAATTTCATGCTACTCTATAATATCAAATCAAGGTTAAACCAATGACAATCCCGGGAGCAAGACTTCTGCTTATATTTTTGATTGCTTTAAGCATCAAATCAGTGGTTTTTTGTTTTGTTTTAGGAGTACTTAAAATGCAGTTTAATGGCCCTTTTTCATTTCGCTGCCGTATGTGAAGCAGCCTGTGAACGTAGACGTCATTGAAAAAAAACTTGGCTCAGGTTCCGTCAGCATGGTGGTTTAATGCGAATAGCTTCAGACTATAAAGGTGATCCGCTCTTATCACATCCTCTCCTTCTGTCCATTTTACTCCCTCTTATCCCCCAGCAGTGACGCTGGCAGCACCGTATGTGCCCCACCTTTGCCATTTTTCAGTATGACACTGCATGAGAGTGAGAGTGTGACTTTAAAGCATGCAGGCAGGCTATGCTCTAATGTTTGTCTCCAAGTGGAAGTCACCTGGCAAAGTCCAGGGAGGCTATTGACAGTGGACTTTGGAGGGTGGAGAGATGAAGGCATGCTGCGCCAACACTCTGAAACACACGCACACATCCCAACTCACACTTGGATCATAGGCTGGTACAGCCCCAGGCTATTGCAGGGTAATAAAACGATCCAGTGAAAATGCAGGAGGAAATGACAGGGAGAAATCTGTTAGTGTCCTACAGCTGCTACTCTAATCAGATGCACGTTGTGTTTAACTTGGGCCTTGTTTGACTGAAATGCATCCACTGAACACAGGTTTCAGGTATACATGTGCTGTTGTCAATAAAAAGAACCACAGCGGTTGGATGTATTTTTCAGTAGTTTGTGTCAAACAGGTCTGTTGTAGGTTAACGACCCTTGGGTGGGCTCTTGCTGATTCCCCCACCTTCTGCCACTGTGGTTTTACCTCTCTGGAAACTCTGGCTCTACTGCTGGCACAAAATGGCTACCAGATGCAACACGCTGGCATAGGTGAAAGTCGGCCACAGAAAAACCTCTTTATAATAGTTTCTTCAAAGCCTTTAAAAATCCAGCTACATCAATAAAGATCTTTTGTTTATCCCTTTATAAAGATATTCACACATCATCTTGTGCCGATTTAGACGCGTAACATTTTTACACAGAACCACTGCACTGCTTTTTGAAGAGAAGATTCATGAGGATATCCTTCAACATATGCAAACATCTTATGCAAAATCACTAAGACAGAGGCATATACATCAATACACAATCTCAAGTACGCACACACATGCACGCACACACACAGACTACTTATCTTGAGATCATCTGCCCAGAGAGAGAGATGTTATTATAGGACCCTCCCAGACATGATGTCAGTCAGCTCCTAAGAGCTGTCTTTAAACCTGACACAAGCTCAGGCTTGTGACGTAGGACTTTTTCATTATCTACTGTATATAGAACTGTGCTATAAATTTATATGAAAGTCTTTTGTTTTTCAAATTAGGGTCAGTGTCTTCGGGTGTCTGTTAATGCTCGAATAGCAGGCTTAAGTAAGACACTTTCTGTTTTTTGTTTTGTTTTTTTCTAGCAGAAAAATACATATTCTCAAGAAGTAGCTAAAGCAACAGTCTTCTCATAGAGAAGCAATGGAGATGTATAATTATGGGTTGTGTATGTGTGTGTGTGTGACAGAGAGAGAGAGAGAGAGAGAGTATGTGTGCAAGTGCGGTTTGGGGAAGAGGACTGGGGGGAAAAAAGAGAAAAAAAATGTTGTAATTTTTACAGTGAATTCCAGCTTGATAACCAGAACCAGCTGGCTTTGTCTCTTAAACACACATACACAGACACACAAACCAATCCTTAGCAAATGTTCTTGCTTTGACATTTGAATAAAAACCTATTAACTAAGTTCAGTGGTTATTCAAAAATAATACTAAACAGACATACAACTAAAACAGCTAGCACTGCATGCCCATTTGCAATAATGATTAATGATTGTAATCATTACAATAATAAACTTGTTTACCATTTTTGTAACTCTGTGTCTAATTACTAAGACAAAAAAAGAAGCCTACGTGCAAATTTCCTACTAATGCCCCATTTATTGGTTGGGTTAAAACATTAATAAAATCATTTAAAATGTAACATTATTATGATTCACTTTGTGGAAAAGTTCAAAGATTAAAAGATAACTAACTCTGCCTGCTTTTTACTGGTCACTTCAGAAGTTGCGTTCACTTCTTGTGTGTTCATCTGAATCGTCCCATCATCTCAAAGGAGCAAAGTTACCAGACAACACACACAAAAACAACATCACCTGTCAGTGACATGAGATAAAGCAGAGATGAGTAATCCGTGTTTACACTCAATGCAAATGAAGGATAAACTGCTGGAATATCTGCCACATTCCTTTATCAGTATTACAGTAGTTTTCAGCCCTGTGCACTTCAACCTCCAACATACACAGAGAGTGCTCGGCAGTTGACATCTCTACTAAGCTGCCTCCTTGACCCCAGCTGCCCCGGGCAACCCCTTGTTGTTGCAGTGTTTAAAAAGATGTGAGCTGTATAGCCTCCCACCAGGATAACTCTGCAAGCGAACACAGATTAAAGGCTGCTCATCTCCGAATGCGAGCCCTTAAGGATACACACAGCAC